>JAOBYJ020033073.1:0-11676 GCA_025403565.2 Palythoa heliodiscus
TCAACAATATGCTCCTTTGTACTTCCATAGTTCACATAAGATTCAGAAGTAGTTGGTTCAGAATAGATAGATAATAGCTTGTTTGTGATAAGTTTAGCTTGGTTCACGATAAGTTTCACGATAGCTTGGTTCACGATAAAGTATTCGCGGCCTCTCAAATGGTTCGACCCGTTCCGAAAACGCTCGACATCTTTTAGGTTGGGTCTACCGCGAACGGTGTGTGCATCTGTAAGCGATTTGAGCGTATTAGATTCCAATAACTTATCCATTTCAACAATAGAAAGAGCGAAGCGAAGCACTCTGTAATCGACCAGGAGAAGCAGTCGATCATGTGACAGCTTTAGCAGTCGATCATGTGACAGCTTTTGACCACGTGACTGCTTTTTGCGGATGAAGAAAATAAGAACCCCGAATTTTAAACCCAGGCCCCTACGGGGTGCCTGGGTAATTAAAAAGGTACTTTGGCTGACTAAAATATTGATTGGCAATGGTCAATGACGTTAGATTCTGAGATCGAATTGAGTGAGGTTCAAGTTTTGACCACAATATCTGAGCTGGGAGTGTCGTGACGTCGCGTTCCTTTATTTCAGTTTCCGATACCATATGTAGGTGGAACTCGAAAATAAGACTTGCGAGATAAAACTATGACAGAAAGGAAAACCTGAAAAAGCTTTTTCATTTTCCTAACAACTATTGGACGGAGTCAGTATGTCTTAAACATGTGCCTGGCCGGCAAAGTTGTAGGTTAAATTTACAAAATCAATCTTTGAAATTATTAATGTCTGTTCCAAGCCAATATCAGTATTACCATATTTTTAGTGTTAGTAAATTACTCACAGAAGCGTGACTGCCATCATATCTAGAGTGATACCACGCTTTTTATGCATTTCAATTTGAAATTTAAATAGGTGAAGTGAACGAAAATGATTATCGGACTACAGAAACTATCCTAGAGCTCTACAATGGAGACAAACCACACAAACACGACGATAAAATCTAAATATGTGAACATACAACCATTTCAAGGTGTTATTTTGGGAATTATTGCCACGCCAGGAATTATAGGGAACGCTTTTGCTATTGCTGCGACAGTGAAATTATTGAAAGTTCAAAAACTAGCCCCAAATATCTTCATAATTGGCTTGGCTTGTTGCGATTTGGTTGGAATTCTTGCGACATGCATTCCAACTTGGATCTGTTATGCCTTTAAAGGATGGCAAGGTGGAACGCATCTTTGCAGTTTTCAGGGCTTTGTTACGTTGCTTTTTACCATGGGATCTGGTCTCGTAGCGACGTCCATGTCAGTTGACCGACTTTTATCAATTAAAGCCCCGTTTTTCCATCGAACTTACGCTACTGTCAATGCCGCTACAAAGCTCTTAGTTGCCATAATGGTATTCTCTGCAATCTTTGCCATCATGCCGGTGTTTGGATTTGGAAGTTTTGTACTTAACCTAACAGGAACTTATTGCACTATCAACTGGTTTGCACACAGCGACTCTGATAAAGCTTTCTCCTACATGTATGCCACTATTGGAATTTTAATGATACTTGTTGTCGTTTTATGTAACGCAGTTGTGATCTTTTTGTTACTTAAAAAGAAAAAAATTCGAAGAAAGTTGAGCGGAACGTTTCATAATCAGGTAAAGAAGAAATCAAGCAGTGACAAACTTCAACAACAGTTCTCGCGAATGATGATGATTATCTCACTGCTGTTTCTTATTTGTTGGACGCCGTTCATGGTAAGTAATTTTTTCTTTAGCAACAATAATAATAATAATGATGATGATGATGATGATGATAGCAATAATAACAATAATAATAACGATAATAATAATAATAATAATAATGATGATGATGATGATGTTGACGGTTTATTAACAGTATATTCACATAGCCATCGGTGGCTCTTTATCTGCCAATATGCTGTAATAGTTTACTTAAGAATTGTTGTGATGCTAATCTTAGCTTAGCTTATTATTAGTAAAAAATAGTTATTATAATAATAATAATAATATTATTAATAATAATAATAATAGTAATAATTATCTCAAGTTGATCAGCAAAAAATAATCTAAATATTTTAAATCATGACTAAGATGTGAAATTTGGCAAATACTGATTATATTTTAAACTTTAAATATGCTTCCTAGCTTCACCACAGAAAATCTTAAAATAGCTACAAGTTCTTAGGTTGGCAGATTGGCTTTTAATAAGTCGGTAAGCATGTCCTGGAAACTTTCTCACCGAAAAGGAATTACTAGTCTATACTGCATTTATTTTTCTAAATACAGTAGACCCTGTGGGCTGATATTATACAACATTAAAGGAGCCATATCAAATATCATTGCTAACACACAAATTAAAAGGTTTTTGCGATGGTATTCTTCAAACCTATGGAAATGTTATGAACTTACTTGGACACTGATAATGAACATGAGATTCACAAATGATCGATAGTAACTTGCTTGATCACGAGAATTAGGAATTCGTTACTTCGAACGGTAAAAAAGTAAAATAAGAAAAAAACAATTATCATCTGCAGGCAGACTATGGGAGTCCATTTTTCCAAAACTGGATAACTTCAGGTCCATATTTTTTTCCTGTTAAGGTAATTTGCTAAGAATAGTTACTCTCTCAGGGCTAAATATGTTTGTTACCAAATAAGAGTCAGTGAAATCTTTTTGATACATGTCCTGTTGCAAATTAGCAGATACTAACTGAACAACTTGAATCAAAAAATCCATATTTGTTAGTGTTTTTATCTTTCGCAAGATACAAGATTATCAATTATTTTGCGGCAATTTTTTATATTAAAATATAAGTGGAAGTCTCACTAAGAAGCGGTCGCGGTCGCGTTCGCAGCAAAAATTGCTTTCTCTCATCGTGATTTCACGTACTAGTTACCTTTACTGAAATTACAACCAAAATGAATTTCGTTTCATTTGAGTCTTTCTTTTCACATTTTTGTCCGCCAAATTTCCTTGGCACTGACACGAGTCGGTAAAACAGGGACCGCGCAGCGGGGGTAGCTAGAGGGCTTTAGCCGCCCCAATAATTTTCCAAAACTTTCCAAAAATATTGTATATTTAATAAAAGGTATAATAAAACCAAAAGCATGTTACACCGTTATCAATTTCGGATAAAAACGTAAATAGTAAGACTAAGAGTTTAGCATTACCGGCCGAACCATACCGTGGCTTCCAGCAAAGATGTGACATAATAACCATGTATCGCTTATGAACACCCATAAATCACAAACTGAAAAAATGCGAATGGTAGACGTGGCAAATGAATTTGCATCGTGGAATGATCAGAGAAAACGAAATCTTGCCGCATTTACGGAGCAAGAACTCCATTATGTTACAAAATAATTTCACTGTTGTTTCTTTCGAATCAGCATAACCAGCACAAATTAGTTGATTCACTTCGCATCAACTCAGTCATAATTTTGAGTTTACTTTTCTATTCTGTTACTTACGAATGCCCTGCCGATGATTTGAACATGATAATTTTTAAAATCTTAAAAACGAGGAGCATCTTTTAGATCATGTATTACAATTTACGATTATTGCCAAACTGATAAAACTTTACAAGTTGTATCTGTTGAATGATGTAGTTACATTGGCAATGCTGTGAAGTCTAAAGGGTAGAAGGAAACTTTCGAAGATCCAAGCAAATTTTACGTAACGGCATATCTAGTTTGTGCTAAAAACAAACGGGAAAAAATTGAGAAAAATGTTCATAGTTTTACCGATGATTGACAAAATCGTAAGCATTTGCGCTATGCGCAAGCTAGCGGTCCCAATCAAAAAAAAAATGCTGCGCAAGCATTCATCTTAGCTGTGAATATAATAATAATAATAATAATAATAATAATAATAATAATAATAATAATAATAATAATAACAACAACAACAACAACAATAGTTATAAATAAAATTCATGAGAAATGATAAAAAAATTTGCTGTTACTGTACAGAAATATAAAGTAGTTTTGCACGTTTAGGCCACAGTTTTTTTTATTTATTAGGTTTACGGATCCGCCGACCCTAAATTTCCCGATTTTGAATTGAAAAAAACAATCCATTTGTCGTTTTTATTCTGAATTATTTTCCCTCCGAACCAATGTTTCTTTTCAAAACCAATTTTAACCCTTTGACCACTGAAGGTTGTGCGCGTAATCTCCCGTTGTTCCAGAAGTGAATCGGCCGCACGATATTGGCTTTCCACTCAAATTAAAACATATATACGCAGCAAAATTTGAAGTTGTTTCATGCAGACAAAATTGCAAAAATCAACAGTCAGAACATTCATCTACTAATTTCTTAGGTTTTTAAATCTTAGATATGACAAAATAGCTAGTGTGAAAATATTTGGAGACTATCATATTTATAAAACTGTCTCAAGTCGTCCTCATGCCATTCTCTGCAAGTCGCGAAAGATAAATAAGATAGTTATTTGCGGAAAAACGTTACCAAACAATAATAATACATTTATAAACCAACAAAATAAATTATCTGATGTCTTTTCATTCAAAGTATTGTTTTAACAGCAGAAAGCTTGTTAAATGTACTTTCTTTGCAGTAAAATTTCTTGTGAAAACATCTTTGATCGCGCGCGCCATTTATGGATTTTATACCACTGATGCTACAGCCATAAAAAAATATTTTGTCCAATTTTTTCTTGGTTCTACAACTAAATACATACTTGCAGAAGGTTTTATAAGTTCCTTGAAAGCAATCATTACAAAAAGAATATCAAAGTTTTGATCGAAATAAACGCATTTCATGTCTTCTGCAATTTTTAACATACCACGTGGAGTTCGCAAACGCAAGTTCGGAGACTCTTCGAATTTTAGAATTCAAATGCTGACTTAAATATCAACAAAATTGAGTTTGTACCTCAATTTCGTGAACCTTTTTTGAAACAGATGTCTAAATACAGTAAAGCAAATTGTTGAATGATAATGTTTGAAGATGGAGCTACAGTAGAACACTGAAAATATAATTATTGTTATTTTATTATAAAGCATATTAAAACAGCATAGTTACTAAAACCAGGAACGACCCACGACCGCCCACAGCGACCCACAACGACCTAAAAAAATAAAATTAAGCCAAATTTGCTGATCAACGACTAACAACAAAAGGTTCACTCCCACAACGACCCATAAGACATACGTCATAACCAGAAAACTTGCCTAATGACTTCCATAAAAGCATCCATACTTCTGCTGTTTGTTGTTCCTGTTTTAGGAGGCGCTGCCCCTCACTAGTACTAATCTAACAACCCTCGTTTTCTCTGTCCAAAACAGAATCAGAATCCTTCGAGCCGGTCGCCATGTTGTGCTTTGAAAATGTACGTCGTATAAGACTTCACAACGTATACTTTAAAGTTAAAATAGCGGCACCAAGAACAAATGTTTTGGGCTAATCAAGTATTTTCCTGGTTCAAACTGGCATTTGGACAGGCTGAGAAACCGACCATTTCAGCAAGTACTTAAAATGACGTAAGCGGTTAAATTTTGTCTGCTGAATAGCGATTTATCCGCTGGTTAAGAGTTAACCCTTTCAATCCCAGGCAATTTATTAACATCTAACTTCTCCCTACAAAATTCAAGCAAAATAATATAACTGGTAATGAGAATTAAGGAATTGATCAAGTGCGTTAAGCTCTGGAAATTAAAAAGCCAAATTCTCCCAAACTGCTTATATAGAAAGTATGGAGCTTAGTTGGGAGAATTTACCAACACGTCATTTGTCGTGTTTGGGGCTTAACGTGTCCACTCTTTGAACAACTCAGGCCCTGGCTTTTAGTTTTAGTTGTTGTAGGCCTGTGGGTCGTTGTGGGTTGGTCGTAATTATGGGTTGTTGTGGGTCGTTGTGGGTTGTTGTTGGTCGTAATTATGGGTTGTTGTGGGTCGTTGTGGGTTGTTGTTGGTCGTAATCATGGGTCGTTGTGGGTGCATGGTTGTGGTTCATTGTAGGTCGTTGTGGGAAGTTGTGGGTCGTTCCGGGTTTCAGAACTACGGAACATTCAACAAGTGGCATTGTTTCTAATAGTAAGTTCTAGAATACACCTTTTTTATTTCCTCCTGGCCAATATTTTTAAAACAAAAATTAAAAAAAATTTACAGCTGAAACATTACTTTTATTCCCTCCACCGATCCTTACCTTCTATATAAAAAATCCGTAAACCTAATAAATAAAACACTATGGCCTTACTACAGATTATTCAATTTTGTTCACTTCTAGCAAAATGCATCAAGTTTCAATGATGAAATATATATAAGTTATCAATTTTGTACCGTCATTATTATGTACTAAAGAGAACATACACGGTCAATTTTTCCATAAACTCACCGAGCATATTACAAACAGCTACATACGGCACATTTCTCTCAGAATCTACATTGATTTGGCAAAATTCTAAAATTCCAGCAAAAACTGAAAGACGAACGGCACAAATGGAATCAAATGTGTAAGCACTCTTTAATCTATGTGCTACTTGAGTGGAATCAGTTCTACAACGCCAGCATCTGAGCTAAGTTGAGCAAGACTCTTGAAGACTCTTGGAAAATACCTCTGCATCGAGTCGCGGAAATTACTTCTTCCGTTGATACACACGTCCACGCTCTCAGAAACACAAATTAATTAACTTTATAGATGAAAGTTGTAAGGTTCATGTTCTAAAGACATTTAAAGCCTTGAAATGCTTTCAAAACTTTGTGTTTTGTTGCGTGTCACGCTCCGTTACATTCCGTCGCCATTTTGAATTAGAAATCAAGTCGTGGTTGAAAACAGTCACGTGAGCGCAAAATGCGAAACAAAAAACAGACAAAAAATAAAAACCAGAGCCCATTTCTTGACTCTTTGCCTACCGGCACGAGGAATAATGATAACGATAATAACGGTATTTATATAGCGCTTATACATGGTGTTCTAAATGCTTTACATGGTTATACAGGGACACTGAGGGTCTTAGAAAATCCGTTACATAGGGCTCGCATATGTAATTTGAAACATTAAGAAATGCCCTCGGTGAAACAGAGAGACCACAACAGCGGGATCACCACCCTACTCTTTTTTTGGCGGTTTGGGCTTTTTCAAGCCCCCCGATTGAGCGTACGGGTCGATTAGAGACGCCAGCTACAGTTAAATTTACTACTTAACATCATTCTTTAAAGTACTAACATCTACACTTTGTTAAGTTATAACAAACAACTACTTTTTTTTCCAGTTCCGTATAGTTGGCAACATTTCCGGTGTCTGGATAAGCTGGTCAGCGGATCTAAATGCTTCACGTATGCTTCTGCTCAACCTTGTGTTGGATCCTTTTATCTACGTCCTGACCAGGAAGTACTACCGTGACACCCTGAAGGAGATACTGTGCTGTATCTGCTGTAAGGGCAATGTGCGACAATATCTTTCTGTGAAAAAATCCAGCTCTTCAAGTGGAACCGAAATGGTTGGAAACAAACTCAGTTCTAATCCATCTTTGCACAAAGTTGACAAGATTGAAGAAAATTGCGCCCAAAGGATTACGGCAGAAGTGAGTTCAACAAATAAGTTACTGGCATCTGAAAATCTATCAATCAGTAAGGAGATAGAGACCAAAACTGAGTAAGACTGAGCTCCACTAAGCTGAAGACTCGACCCATATGACAAATCTATATTCCGGATTCCGTCACTCTATATTCGGGAATCTACCACTCTATATTCCGGGTTCCACCACTGTATTTTCCCCTCTTTTGTATTCCGAATTCCAAGTGAGACCCAACCGCCTTCCCAAATTCAGTGTTGTGGCAGTTTCGAATTCGCCCGTTCAAAGTGGATTCCGGACTCTAAACTTTTTTTATTCTGGATTCCGGATTCCACAGTTGTGGATTCCGAATTTTATAATGAAGCTTTGCTGAGATCCGGATTTTGGATTCGGTTACATGGGACGATAAAGACAATAAAATGATAAATACTGAGCTGTTCGAAATATCATAAGTGAAAGCCAGCAAAGTGTTTGAGAAATGAATGCATATTGCACATGTGCAGTATGACTGATCAAAATCACACGCTGTAAGAACGAGCAAACAACTTTTCACTCAAACACTAAAGCAAAACAAGAAACACGAACTTTAACTTTGGATACAGTGTTTCATATTATGACTGTGTGGATATCCACTTCTTTCAAATCCTTACAAAATCTGTACAATATTTAAAGATAATGGCTCAATGCATGTACCTATCAATTTTGTTTTCAATTTTTTTTAATTTTGTTTTTTTAAAAGCTTTATCCCTGGTGCTTTTGTTACAGTGCTGCGAGACAAATTGAAGGATGTAGTTTCGTATGACCGTACCCTTAATACTATTCACGCTCAATTGTTCTACAAACGAGCCTTCAAAGAAGGACACTTGACTTGACATTCTCAATTTAACAACGATAACCATTCCTAAAATTTACTGTATTTAATGTATGAATATTGGCAACAGGAACGTGCATATTCGTGCAAAATGTTTAAAGTACTTTATGTTAACAGCTGATTTTTTAATAAAGATCAATGGTCATAATTTTAAATTTAATATGAAATACAAAACAGTTCTCATTAATTTCTGGTCAATCAAATGATCCAGTGATTTCGTAAGTACTATATTTTATCTTTAATACTTTATAATCTTTGTCAACTACTAAAGCGTGGTTGGTATTTTCGTTTCAACAGACAATGAAATAAGCGTCCTTGTTTAAAATTTCTTTTAACTTCTAACACAATAGATAACGAAACACGTGCATTGCCACTAAAATATTCATTCCTTTGTTTGTTGTTAGAATGGAAATAGAAACTCTTTCCGTGTGCTATTTTCATTTATTGTGGGTCGGTATTACACCGCAGGTGATCTTTCGTGACCCGTACTTTCGTTACAAATGCTCTTCTTCCATTAATTAATCTTATCTTTGAACACGTTTGTTACTTCATTTTGTAAACCAGCACTGAATATCGATTGGGTTCAAATAACTGAGGTGCCAGGAAAGTATTAATTACGGCAAGGATAGAGTTACAAAAATTTATACAATCGTTTAAGTCAAGAGTTAAATTTGAAATCACATTGTTGCACAAGGATGGACGAAATCGTGGGAGCAATATCAAAAGATGATGTACAAGCTTTGAAAGAAGTTCTCAATCGACAAATTACACGGAATATAAAGGATGAGGAAAAGAAACGAACAACAGATTACCTTAACGATTTGTTTTTACACGCGTCTTACGTTGGATCAATTAAATGTCTTGAGTATTTGTCGAGCTTTGGTACGTATTCGATTTTTAAAAATTTCTTTGTTTTTATTTTTTTAAACCTTATGTTTTAGTAACACGTTGAAAATTTTATACTGTATGGCTGTTACGTCCTTATCTACAAGTTGTTCGGAGAAACAGAACTGCCTTCTCTATCTCTTAATCTTTCAACTTATAGGAAATGTCTCGCACCCGCTTTCTATGAGTAGTAACACAAAGAAACAGCTGCTTAGCCATACAATATTAATATATTAGACAATTTCAAGCAGTTTAGCTGGTTCGTCTTTGAAAATCATTTTCAAAGTTTTCTAAAGACTTTATATAGTTGTTTAAAGAACATAGCTGGAGTACAGATTTTAGATTAAAATTAATTTTAGAGCCATTGTTCGATTTGCATAAATTAGCTAATATATAGTATAAGTTGACTGAGATTGAAGGTTTTGGACTCGTAGTCATGGTCAACAATACATCCATTAAATTTGTTCTCACAAAAACAATGCAAGTTGGTGAAAAAGTAGGGGCTTTTTAACATTAAAAATGTTGCTGATATATTCTCAAATGTTTTTATCTTGATTAAAAGCTCAGTGAATCTTCAAACAAAAATTGCACGATTGCTTGGAAAAACAAGTTTGTCGGTGACTCGCAAGCAGCTGAAATGGAACCCTTAAAATTCTTAGATATCAAAACGAATCAAATCAAATCAGTGATGTGTAGTTTTAACGTCGTAGCTTGGAATAAATCCCATGAAAGAAATATTTGGTTATCTCAAATTTGTTTTGCTCAGAAGAATTAAACTTGAAGGAAAATAAAAAACTTCCGAGTCCCTAACGTGAATCGAACCCATACCTCTGATTACCGGTCAGACGCTCTATTAATCATGCTACATTTATTAACTTATTGATAATGTACAGATATACTGAGTCAGGTGAGCCGGGACATAAATCCAGTGTGTGATCCACAAGAACCAAGTTAAGCTACCTGTTCTCCACGTGAGTTCCTGTAGTTCAGTGGGTAGAGCATCTGACCGTCATGGGTTCGATTCCCGTTAGTGACTCAGAATCTTTTCTTCTGAGCAAAACAACCAAATATTTCTTTCACAAAATCGAATCAGTTCACCTGAAACTACTCAGGCATATGAATTTGTTTTCTAAGTTCAAACTCTTTAAAGTATTTTTAAAATGTTATGATTGAAATTTAAACTAAGAACTTCTGCTATCATTGCTGCTGCTGCTACTACTATTACTACTAATACTGATACTAATGCTAATGCTAATAATAACAATAATAATAATATTAATAATATTAATAATAATAATAATGATAATATTACAACATAAACTAAAGAAACTAGCATCTCGCCCCATGTAAGATAATCTGGCTTCCGGAATTTAGGAAATGTTTGCTTATGGAATCCGGATCCCTAGACTTTGGTATACGGAATCCAGCTCTAGGAATCCGGAGTCTGGAATTCAGCCCTTCTGGAATCCGGAATCTAGCTCTAAAAATTAGGAATCTGGAATCTGGATTAAAGCTCTTTTGGATCCAGAATCCACTGAGGTGGAATTCAGAATCCAGTACCTGGAAATCGGAATCCACAACGTGGAATCCGTAATCCATCAAGACTATCACCTTAGATGGGGCGAAACATTCCCAGATGTAATCAGTCGAGACACGGTCATTCCATCACAGGCCATGGGAACAGCCATGTGTGACCATAACTACTGGTACTCGGTCGTGCGCTGTCTCTCGGCCAAGGCCGCCAGAGGATGATGATAAACGCAACATTAGTAGTAGTCGTAGTACATAGTCAGTAGTAGTAGTAGTAGTAGTAGTAGTAGTAGTAGTAGTAGTAGTAGTAGTAGTAGTAGTAGTAGTAGTAAAAGTAATAGTAGGAGTAGTGGTAGTAGCAGTAGTATAAGTAGCAGCCTTTCTCTTTGCTCTCTTTGGCTTTATTAACGTGTCAAATAATTCTAGTTTACAATATAAAGTAAACTAATGGTGGACACCTATCTGCCTATATCTGTAGATAAAAAATTAGTTAATCCTTAAAATACTATATACAATATAAAAAGTTCTTTACCCATCCCATCCCATAAAATAATAAATATAGTACTGGTTTATAGAAAAATATATATGATGATGATATACTTAATTGTTACATGAAGGGCAGTTCAGGCATTTTTCGTCATTATTTCTCGCCTGGGGGGGGGGAGCGGAGGATTTTTTCCAGACACGGTAAAATTTGTCAGATCCCCCCTTTAACGATATAACACTGTAGTGATCTCCCCTCATAGGTAGCAGCAATCTCAGTGATCCCCCCTCCCTCTTCCCCCTCCCCATTTTCTACATCAGCTATTTAAACTTAACTACCGTACTTACAGTTTCAAGTTGAC
>JAOBYJ020033179.1:0-10877 GCA_025403565.2 Palythoa heliodiscus
CCATGTGATTGTGGTTTCTTCTTCCTTTTAATAGTTTTGCTGTGCTCTACGAAATCGCTTTTCTTGATGCTTAAAAAGGTCAATCGACTGAAAGATACATTGTACTTTTCATTTGAATATGGACTTGTTCTTGAGAGTTCTATAGTAATCGTCAATGATGCTGAAGATGGTGACCTGTTTTGAGAAAGGATAAAAAAGACTATATATGTTTCTGATAACTCTATTTTTGGTAGTATCTTACTAATCTTGCATCTCCATGAACCTCCTCCAAGTAAAACGGGTTTCTTTATATCTCATTTTATACGATATAAGAAAAAAGGAATGGCATGACTATCTTTTAAATCGTCCATTGTCAAGATCACCTGCTATTGGCAAATTGCTTGTTGACTGTTGTAAAAGGACAGGAAGTCTATTCTACTTGAGATTTAGACATCCATCGAACTGCATCAACTTTTCATTTCCTCACGGCTTAATGTTTACTCTGTGAGTTATGTGTCTAGCATGTAATTCATTAGAAAAAGATGAAACAGAAAATATAAATTATAACAACCTGTTACCTGATGGTGTTTTTAACAAGAACTTTAGATAATTTTTCTATTGATACTCGCTGACCAATGTACAAATCTATTTAAAGATAGTGGAAAGTATTAATGTGTTTTGGTTAGAGGAAACTTTTTCTGTTACCATTTGCATTTTATGAAAGTTCGCCGCAGGAAAGCGATTTTTTGAAAAGGGTTTCTCTTAATCTGTCCTTTTATTGCTTTTCAAAACATTCACTTCAGAAAACAATGCGATGAGAATTGAGAAAAGATTGAGCAAACAGACAAGTGCGTCGTACGTCACAGACAATCTTTTAACTGGAAGGCTTCATTGAAAGATACAAACAATTCTTTTCACATTTAGTGAACGAAGTAGAATTTGGAAGTTTATTGAGCAGAGATAAAAATCGAAGATCTTATTTTACTCAAATTTTCAGGATATTTAAGGTTTACACAACAAAGCAAACAACAAGATGTCAGAACCTGTTGAGACAGATGACACGATTTTCCTTTTCAAAATTTTTTTCTTGAACTTCAAAATTTTATTTAGAACTGAACACTTAATAGCTTTTTGGCCTTGAGTGATGAATACACATGAATTTTTTTCTCATATTTATCTTATTTCTATATCCAAGTGTTGTTTTTAAAATAGGCGCTTGTAAAAATGTAATTCATAATAGATAAATAAAAGGCTTAAAAAGAACTACGAACTAGTTTTTGTTTCTTAATCTAAAAATAGCGCTATAAGTATTTTTGAAAAAAACGAGAAATGTGGCCGCTGTGTACAATAAAAGCTGCCTGACTTTTTCGTAATCTTTGATACAATGTAAACTGAATCTGTTACTGCAAGTTTCTATTAACCTCGTTTTTTCTGCAAAAACATATTTTTTGAATCTTCTCCTTGTTTGGTTTCTTAGTTTTTTAAACTTGATGTCTTTCCTATAAAATCTCGTGGGAGTTATAATTTGAACGGTGGTGCTCCTTTGCGCGGGTTATCAAAAGAATAATTCCTTTCAAACGGTAAGTACGAGAATAAAGACATTTTTTCATTAGCAATAATTAAAACGTCGCATTGTACTGCTGTTGTTTGCTTGAGGAAGCTCTTTCAATAATTTTGTATCGTATCAAGATCTGAACAGTTCTGTTTTAATTAAAAAAGCATTTGGCAATTGCTTCGATTCCTATTCCACACCCACGCTTAAAGTGGAACTCACACTTCACAATGAGGACACCTTTGAATCGGAGATAATATATAACTCTCGTCTAGATATATGCAAATAAAAGTCATGAAAAATATAAACTTCATAGGAGTCTTAAATAGATGAAATTTTTACCCTTTTGTAGTTTCGGATTTATCAATTCGATCAAGCGGTCTTTCATGTAAGCCAAGCTTCGCAACTACCATAATACGTTCCAGGCCGTTTGGAAATCAAGCATTTCTGACGTCGTATTTGGTAACTGTTAAAGGACTACCTTTTAAAAACTAAAATCCGTTTTATTAACCTTAATCTTACATTCAGGAAAAAATATCTGGAAAGCTTTTACTTCATTTCTAACAGTCACGACGACGGGGAAACTATGTTTATCAGCTCAGCTCCTAATAATATACCTGTAATATTTATGAGACGTGAGTAAATTTGAGTAGGTTAACAGCGCTTAACTTCGAGTTAATTTAATATAAGTCATGTTGGGAAAATTTGCCCATTTTATTATAAGAACAATTTTATAAGAACAACGGGGTTTAAATGGTCAGTTCAAAAATTAATAACAACGTAAGTATGTTCAAAGCTCGGTTTCAGATGTAAATGACTTTTTTCATTCACAAATTAAAGCAAGTTTCGTCAAAACATAACTTCTCATCAACAAATATAGAATTTATTACCATGTAAGGCACGTATTATCACACGTGCACTGTGAAATGTCGTAACTTTTTCTTTCAAGACTCTTCAAAAACAACGTCAAAAGAATCAACGTGAATGGAATTCTGAAGACATTTATTATTTTCTTAACCGGTAGAAACAAGAGGAGCTTAAGGACAATGGAAGCTCTCTTTCTGCATGCAAAGAGTGAAGACCAATAAGTCTTGACCAAATTCTACTGTTTCGTAAAAATATGTGTGTTATTCGGCAATCCGAGACGCCATTTATATAGCTCTGTGAAGCTGGATGCCAGTGTAACTGAAATATAATTTTCCTTTAATACAAATATACACATAAATAAGCCTGTATTATGTATATACTATATATTATACATATTATAAAAAATATTTTTCACTCTGCCCAATCAATATTTATCATTTTCATTTCTTGAGCTCTTCTCAAAAGGCGAACATCTATCAGATTTAGCATTTCAGCCTGTATAGAGACATTTTGGATGGTGTGTTAAAAAAGAAGATTGAATTTTGCAAAAAATTGCATACTTTGAAAATAAAATTTAGGGTAAAAAACGTATTTGCTGGAGCCACCAAGCAGCAGGGATCAAATTAGGATTTTGAATTATTTCTATTTTTTAGTTTTTTTAAAAAAAAAGCTTTGATTCGTATGACAAAATTTATCTGGCTACGCCACATGAGCGCGGGGATCTCGAACTGATCGCTTCCGTATTAACGATATTTGATGTTCCGAAGCTCAAGTTAGTAAAATGGGACTGAAAATGAGAGATTCCAATCTTTTTCAGTAAAGTTTCTTTAGATGACTCACCTCGAGGAAGAAGGTGCAATAATGGTATAAATCGTTTAAATTTCACACAAACAGGGAATTTGGAGTTACCGGAAAAAGATGTTTTCTTGAGCTCACAATCGTGGTGACAACAAGAATCTGTGTTTACACCTGTCTCCAGTGCTTTTATTTTTTCATCATATATTTGTTTCCCCAGGTCACTGATATGGCATTAGAACACTGCATTTTACAAACACTTTTCGTAACAACGAGTTGTAACCTAAAGTAAAGTAATAAGAAAAGTAAAAAAACCCCACACGTTTCATCTATGAATGGATATTTAATATGCTGCATCTCAGAAGCCTATAATAAAGAAAAAAGAAAATCATCACCACTTTGCTTCTGTGAATTATATTTGCATAAACACAAATATAATTTGACAGCTCCTGTGCTAAATTTGCTCCCCTTATGTTTCAACATAGTAATATTGTCAGAATACAGTATAGGTGGTATGGTATATTATACCAACTGTGTTTCTTGGCTTTCCTTTAACAGAAAAAAATTCTTTATGATCTTTTTACCTTGAGTTACGAATGCGAAACCCCTGATAATTCTACTGCATACAGGATTTTCGTTTATAACCATTTAAGTTGAAATTTAGTTTTTTGCAAAACTAGTGAAGGAAACCTCTAGCCACCTTAGTGAGGAACGGAAACATTCTTCTCCAACAAGGCCGCGTAAAAACATCTAACGCCTAATGGATGATTACACCTCTAGACATCGTGGCAGTGTGGCTGGATATGTCACAGTCAATGCCGGCAGCAGTAAACTACTCCCATTTCGTGGTTTGCTGGTGCCTGGAATTGTTCTTTTTGTTTTTAGGAAGTATTTTTGTGATCATGAATTTGACCAAATGATTGATGCAGAATTTTCAATAAGCTTTTGAGCAAAAATAGTCTTCTAATTTCGATAACCATGTATTCGGCAGCACTGATCTTTCGTAAACGAACACAGAGCTGCTAATCTGAGTTGATGACTTCTACAACAAAACCACACACACGTCGTTTCGTTTGGCAATCATGCAGTAATGAAATTATCGGGAACGAATCTAAGTTCTAAGGACATTCTTTTGAAATTTGCCTTTGGAAGTTTTGCTGAATAGGGTACAAGACATGACTGATCGAAAGATTTGAAACCTACAAGAGACATTAACAGTAGCAATGTTTCGAGTTTCTTTTTTCACGAAACTGGATCTCTGGAGAAAACAAGCGCTATATATATGAATATGGATATTTCAGGAGAGAATGGAGAAATGTTCACACTGCGCGCGCTTAACAGGTGATTCATGTTTTCCCCCTCTATTTATCATAAGGTATCTCAAAGTGACATTGATTTTTCAAAGCCCTAATTAGGATTTTTGGTTTCAAAAATTCAAAGGTTTTTATACATGCTACAAACAAAATTACTCCTTTTCATTTTTTACTGCCATCATTTTTTTTGCGTTAACTGTTTTGGAATTTTTTTAATGAAAACAACGTATATTCGAAACAGTAAAGTACCTTAAATTGCGAAATACTTTAAACTTTGTCTCCTCCATGTTCCACATTTTAAACTAAAGCAAAAGACGACCGAAATCTGTCAATAGCCTCACTATTTTCTGTCTCACAGTAAATGGGAAAACAATAAGTATGTATATTTAAAATCGATAAATTCAAAGGTGTGAAAAAACAATTTTCAGTGCCCGAGTTCTATAAACAAGATTACATCAACGTTTACAGGTGTATAAACTATGTCAGCGTTTGTTTATTGCGACAAAATATTGCATGTAGTTTAGACGTCAGCAGGTTTCGTAGTTTTACTTGCAAAGCAATTTTAACTCGTACTTTTTAAAAAAATACTTACTTTTACAATTTTTAAACTTTAAAAGAACGCGTTCTTGGTTTGGCAGCCCATGAAAATTGGTTCCTTGAAGTTCTGTAAGGAACCTAATTATGCAAATGTGCAGCAAAATTAAAATCTGCTTACCAGCATAAATGTCGGTGCAAGAAAAGTTCCATGATTAGAGAGCCTTATGGCGCCAAACAACTTTCGCTTTAATCTTCATCACTTAAAAAGAATGTGTTTCTAAGCGCGCGTGGTGTGTCACAAGGATTTACCAGCTTAGAAAAGCTAAGAATTTTACAAAAAAAGGAAACTATTCATATGCAAATACCTAGGACAGCTTCTTTTTTTAACAGACTTTCTGGTACAAACGGTGGTTTTTAACTTAATAGACACGATCATCACGACCGTAAGCTATTATTGGTTTCCGAGGTAAAATATACAGAAGTCGATTAGAGGATAAGCGAATGCGACAAAAATTACGCCAAGTGACAAAGCTTTGTTTTATAAAAACCAACACATTTTACTGTGGCTCGATTTTTCTCAGTTTCTTGACTCCGGGCTCAAACTGTTTTCATTTCTTCGAGTTGTTTGAATGCACTGAGGAACATCAGATGCATATCATTTAGGTCACGATTTCGCGAGAAGCGAGAAACACCGTGAAACTTTTTTTTTCAGACCAAGTAAAAGAGTTAATTGTTTTTGTTCGGACTTTTTTCAAAAGGGCAGCGGGCTGTTCTTACTATTTTTAAGAATTCTTAGTATTTATTTACTGGCAGATGAGTCCGAAGTCCACTATGACCTCTACACAAGAGACGGAAATGTACAAATAAAACCATACTTTTGATTCGTATGCAAATACTTTATATAATTATAAAGTGAAGTATGCTGAATATATTATGAAACAAAAACAAATCTACGTTCAATCACTCGAGCCTCTAAATTGTAATCAAATCCGTGTCAGGTTTGAGCATGTTGTGTCTAATGATGATATAAGGTGCTCAATGAATACGGTTTCAGTTGCACGAACACATTCAGAAAATTGGTAAAAGTGAGCAAAAGATTTTTCGGAGAAAACTAGCTTGGTGTATTAAAAGTTTGTATTAAAATAGCAAATACTGAAATAGTAAAAAAAACGGAAGTGAATGCCAAAAAGGAAGCGGGCGGGGACGAGAAACAACTAATTATATATATTTGGCCTCATACTTTATTGCTAAGTAATATTATTATAAGTTACGATTTTCAGTCAAGTTTCTACCTGAAAAATACTTCTTGTGATCTACCATTGTCCTTAATTTTTCTAATTTAGCCTCGTTGTTCTTACAAAAAAGGAGTCTTGTGAGATTTTGAACATCATACAAACACGTCCTTATCTTTACCGACATAAAAAGTAATCTTCCCTGTTTAGATAAATGGTATCAAATTTCTGTGCACTGAGTAATTTTGCGCTAAGAATCGTTCCCTGGTGTAATATTACCATTACAGACACACTTCAGGTTTGGGAAAAACAATAAGATAAAACAGGATCTTTTATAGACGGCGAAACGTATTTTTTAACTACAGCCATATTTGGGGTAAAAAAATAATTTCAAAAAAGTATTTTAAAAAAAATCTGTGGAATGTTCAGCGCAAATCTTGGTAACTTTATATTTGTTATGCATTTCAACTTCTCACCAACTTACCAAGGTTAAATTTATTCTTCAATTATCTACATCTTGTCTAAAATATATAGTATTTACATTGCGAAAAGAACACGAGTGCTAGGAAAAGAATTTATATACACAAAGTAGAGCTAAAAAAGTCATCAGAAATACTAAACAAAGTCTTGTTTCGGGATGGTATTTATATAGGTTGTTCGAGTTCGATTGCAAACGGCTGAAACAAAGATATTGAAAATAAACATTTGAGCCAATTTCGTTTTAGTGCCAAAAAAGTTCATGTCCTGCCTTTGCAATGTTTGCTACGACCTGTGATTGGCTGATTGCAGCTACTTCGAGCAGTGATTGGTTAATAATGACAACACAGTTGCACTCGTGACACGTCTCGAGAGGTTTCGCTTCGTTTTGATATTTTTTGTTTTTTTATTTTTTGTGCGTAAGTTTGTGCTATTTTAGAGATGAGGTAGTTTTCATCTAAACTCTTGTTTTCACAAGCTATTCTTTTTGTTGTAATGACCTTGAATTATACAGGCCTTGAAAATCTATTCGTGTGGGTGGTGTTGTGCTACGTTTTTGAGAATAACTGTTTAATTTAAATTAAATGGCACGTCGTGCAAGTGTCGTGAATTTGTATTGTCTGCTACGCCTCCTGATTAGTTATATATGATGTCATCGCTTGTGGTTGCTTTGTGCTATTTTACACTCAAACGACATCCACTCTCCAATACACTGGAAGCAAAATTTAGTGTCACGCAGTATTTTCAATGACTCAGTCATCAAATGACTCAGAGATTGAATTCATGAATGAAAGCAGCAAGAATACTTTCAAAATACGACTTTTCTCGTATCTTATTCAGTTCTAATTCATTTTACCGACGCAGGCCAAGTTACACAGTAGAACTAGAAACTAGAGTTCGTGCGTCATTCATAATAACAATTTTTACCACAATGGCGTTGACTAAAAGAAAATTACTTTTTCACCCCAATAAGAGTATTATTATCAGATAATTTCATTAGCTTTCTTTTCTTATCCCCATTGGTGTTATTGTGTTGCCTACTCAAAGACCTGTGTTTGTAGGGGCTTGGAAAATACGATGCACGTTTAGGCGAAGGCAGTCCGGTTCCTGATGTTCTTAGGATGGAAGAAGACATTGCTAATGATCGCGATGAAATTGCTTTTCTACGAATGTTATTCACTGTGAGTTTAGCATTTCTCTTTTGCCGGGGTGGTTTTGGGTTTTTTGCGTCTTGAGATGACGTACAAGAAGCACTTGAGAAGCTCGGAGGAACATTCAAGGTGAATGTTTCCCTTCTATTTTCTATGTCTTTAACGGTTTGACTTTCCTTCACGTCTTTTGGCTTGGACAAGGCGACTGCCACTTCGTTATTTAACTCTGCTAAAGGTTTCCTCTCGGCAGACTGGCTAACGCCCATCACAAACGTACGATCAAGAGGCGCGTCTAAAACAAAATAAATAAATTCAATAAAGATTATTACAATTTAAAAGCTTCCTATCAGTTTGACTCTCAAGTTTTATATCATATTGCGAGCTAACGAGTCCACAAGTGAAAGATAAACGAGAGAATGAAAAACGGTATCAAGTTCTAAGCCTTTCTTCATTGGTTGATTCACAAGTTAAGGCCCATTTTCACTTTATTCGGAATTCGCAAATCACATGCGATCCTTTATTTGAAACTCGCGTGCGAACGTTCGCATTGAGATTTTGACTAGTTCGCATGCGAATTGCGAATGAAGTGGAAATGGGCCTTTCGTGTAGATATAACAACATACATCCTCTGGAAAAATGAACAAACACTTGTTTGAAGCCATTTGTCATTGTTTGAAAAAAGGAGGAGAAAAAGCTGGTAATGACATCACAAAACAATACAAGCAATCTGATTGGCTGAAATATCGGGTTTTGCATTCAACCAATTTAGAATAGCCATAGGATAGTCATTTTACTTCTGATAATTTTTTTAGTTCCAAATCTCCACTGAAATGCTTTTTATTCACGGCTATATTGCAACGATACCTAACTTAAATGTGTAATTAAAAATAATAACAAATAACCCACATCTTTATGAGCAAGCTTAAGTTTTAAGGAACTCAAATGAAAAGAACATCATTTTGCTAAGTGCTGAGCAAAGCTTTCGTAAATGCATTACATAAATATATTTGCTAAGCTGTTTGAACACTGAACGGACTTTTAAATTATCAAGGTGTTAAAATTGAAAAGCTGTCAGAGCAATCGACAACCTGCAATTAAGTTTGTCGGAAGTGTATCAACATTAACAAATCAGTTCAAAGCTAAGTAGTGGCAGCGGGCAGCCCGTTTCAATCATGCCTTCAAACTCATAACCCTAATAGCTGTACTCATTAAAATAGCTTTTCAGCTAACTTTACTATTAAAATATAAAATATAAATATACATAAATCTACTACAGAATACAATGAAGCTTATCAAAATTGGGTACACAAGTTCTAATCCAAAAATGTATCTAAAGAGATTCTTGAAAAAAAATCTCTACTGTACAGATTTAAAAAGCATGTAACTTGTGAGTCGACACAGCTGGTCGTAGCAAAAATCACAAAACAGAAACGTCGATCAAAATAATTTTTGTATGCAGACAAACCATAACGCTCTCTCGCAGATGGTAATTAAAGTTTTAAATAAGTTTTGACCACAACTTCATGGGCGGAAAAAAGCCACAACAAAAAAGGTCAAATCACACTGGATTCCCATTAACCTGCCGCGAAGCGTGTTTGACGCACGAAAATTGGGAGTGGAGCCGCTTTCCACTTTCTTGTGTTTCCAGGAAGCACGGAAAATTTAGTCCAAATTTTGGAAAAAATCGTCAAAACAAACAATAAAAAAACTGTATCTGAGGTAGACCGCGGTCGTATAAGATGGAGAAAAGACTAGGTCAGAGCCATACTCCATTGCGACCACAAATCGTTTTTTGGGTTGGTAGCTCGAGTTCCCTCAAACTTTAAAATGACCAATTCGAAAGGCTGAGGGTTTCAGGGACCCTTGATTTACAGACAGGAACTCGGCCACATTTCTCTAATCTCATTTAAAATTTGAAGCCTTATAACTTTAGATGTATGTTACAACGAACAACTTCAATGGATCCTCCATGCACTGACCAACAATATTAATCTCAAATAAGACTTTTCTTTAACTTAAGTCTACATCAACAGCTCAAATTTGATAATTCTCTGTATATAGTTTACGCCAAGCGATTTGTTTTGATCATTTACGTAGTTTGGATTTCCCGCGGGCCGCCATCTTGAAATGTGACGCGTAATTGTTGCAGTTTATTCTTCCAGCCACCTCCCACAAGCATTATGATTGGTAACGATAGGATACTTGTATCCTATCTGAATGTATCCTCTCTAACGTTGACCAATCCCAAGCATTACACGACCGATGTACCACTTCGCAACCTCCCCAATCAGGGAGGAGCAGACATAATATTATTATATACATATATAAGTGATCGGCATACCTTGAGAGTTTGATATTTGCAAAGGAGAATTATCACACGACGAATCAATAATAACTGGCGTTACGGGATCCTGCAGCAAAACATAATGTTGTTAACACCTATAACTGTATCTTTACACCCTTGGTACTATCAAAATATCAAAACGATATAAGTTAAATACCATTATAGTATACCATTAAACACCCTTTCATACATCAAACTTCAAAATGTACATGTCCGTCTGAGTCTGCCTAGTGTCTGTCCGCCTGCCTATGTGTCTGAGTCTGCCTAGTGTCTGTCTGCCTGCCTATGTGTCTGAGTCTGCCTAGTGTCTGAGTCTGCCTAGTGTCTGTCTGCCTGCCTATGTGCCTGAGTTTGCCTAGTGTCTGTCTGCCTGCCTACCTGTTTCTGAGTCTGCCTAGTGTCGGTCTGCCTGCCTATGTGTCTGAGTCTGCCTAGTGTCTGTCTGCCTGCCTATGTGCCTGAGTTTGCCTAGTGTCTGTCTGCCTGCCTATGTGCCTGAGTCTGCCTACTGTCTGTCTGCCTGCCTACCTGTTTCTGAGTCTGCCTAGTGTCCGTCTGCCTGCCTATGTGTCTGAGTCTGCCTAGTGTCTGTCTGCCTGCCTATGTGCCTGAGTTTGCCTAGTGTCTGTC
>JAOBYJ020033289.1:0-11669 GCA_025403565.2 Palythoa heliodiscus
GAGATATATCTATATATCTGTATATTCTCTGGACAACGTTACCTGGATTGACTGTATATATATATATATATAGCAATTTATACACGACACCGATTGGGGAAATTGTCAGACGGTACAATATCGGTTTTCCTTTTTACGCCGATGACACCAAGTTGTGCCTGTCTTTCAAATCCTTAGGTAGGGATGATCAGGCTAGCTCGGTTGGACATTAATCGTTGGATTGCTCGTAACAAACTCATATTAAACAGAGATAGACTGAGCTGCTTGTTCTAGACATCGCTCGTGCCTATCATCAAATAGTAACCTGGTTGGTGATTATCGTACCCATCATTAGATAGTAACCTGGTTGGTGATTATCGTGCCTATCATTAGATAGTATCCTGCTTGGTGATTATGTGCCCATCATTAAATAGTAACCTGGTTGTTGATGATCGTGCCCATCATTAGATAGTAACCTGGTTGGTGATTATCGTGCTCATCATTAGATAGTAACCTGGTTGGTGATTATCGTGCTCATCATTAAATAGTAACCTGTTTGGTGATTATCGTGCTCATCATTAGATAGTATCCTGGTTGGTGATTATCGTGCCCATCATTAAATAGTAACCTGGCTGATGATTATCGTGCCCATCATTAGACATTATCCTAGTTGATGATTATCGTGCCCATCATTAGACATTATCCTAGTTGATGATTATCGTGCCCATCATTAAATAGTACCCTGGTTGGTGATTATTGTGCCCATCATTCAATAGTATCCAGGTTGGTGATTATCGTGCCCATCATTAGATAGTATCCTGGTTGGTGATTGTCGTACCCATTATTAGATAGTAACCTGGTTGGAGATTATTGTGTCCGTCCGTTTAAATCCGCCAGGAAAGTAGAAGCAGTTTTCGATCAACCTTTGTTTTTCCGGTGGAGCAGCGATTTACTGTTAAAGTTTTATTACTGACATAACTTTGCACCCTCCTATATTAAGTCAACTTTTAGTCCACCATAATGCACCAAGGAGTTTAAAATTTGCTGGAAAATATCTTTTTGAAGTTCCTAAAGTACGTTTAAAAACTTATGGAGACAGAGCCTTCTCAGTTGCTGCCCCAAAGCATAGTAGAGTTAAATAGTTAGGAAATTTAGTGGCTTTTTTTGTTCCATCTTTTTGTTCTCTCTTTCCCTATTGAAATGTGACGTCGAGAGTGCACAAATTACAAAAGGTTTTCAGATGTAAATGAGCAAACGGCCAATGGACTAACGAGCCATCACACCTAGAACAAAAAATCATAACCGTGACAGTGCACACAACATGAAACAAAGCAGCATTGACATCGGCTTTGCAGTTTGCTAAGTTTCATAACCAGTCCACTCTACTAACTTTGCCCCAAGTTATGGAATGATTTTCCCCTTGGAATAAAGTTAAGTCTTTCGATCGCTGTGTTCAAATCGCGTTTAAAAACTCATCGTTTAGTGATTGCTTTTAGTTAATTATTCTTATCTTTTAAAAGTTTATAATCTTTAATTTATTTTAAATTATTATATATCTAATTCTGACTGTAAAGCTGTATAGAGCCTTGTATATATCCGCTAGACAAATATTTATATTATTATTATTATTATTATTATTAAATCTAAAATAAATCTAAAGTCGAATTTAGAACTCGCAACTTACATCCAACCTCGAAGATACAGAGTGTCATGTCTATTATTTCTGGTCGATTTACTTGGTAAGAGGCCTGAGGATATGATGGCTGAACTGCCCCGTGGTACGATGCAGCACCCCACATGAACACTTCACCCTGCTTCCCAACTGCAACGGTGCAATCGTCTCGACACATTATCCTCTCCGCTCTGCAATTGGTATAAAATTCAAAACTTTAAACACGAAGTGCTCATGTGTTTTGAACTGCACAGTTTTACACTGCTATAAACAACTGTGAGGCATTGGTGCTCCAAAAATCTATATTAACGAAGAATTTCTAGGCTTTTATCTTTGCATGATAACCAGAAATTATGGTGACGTACATTATTTCTTCAAAACACCGGAACAGGATACGTAACAATTACAATGCGGGAAGCGTACCTAACTTCCCATCAGTTTATTTCTCTTTTCGTAAGTCTGAAAATAACTCAGTTTCATTGTACATAAGCATATCCTTACTTGAAGTCTTCTCCAAAATCAACCTTTTGCACAACGGGATTCTTTTCGTTGGTTGTAAGATAGCCCAGTTGTCCATACTCGTTGTTACCGCACGTATACACTTCGCCTGAAGTTGTGAGAAACACACTGTGCTGGTACCCCGCAGCAACCTGCAATTTGTTTTAAGTGAGAGGATCAAAACGCCGTCATTGCCGTCATTGGGGAGCTGTACTATTTTGACACTGAATATCTCGAAATACGTTTGAGGAGTACAGTCTGTGATGTAAAGTCCTTAACAAGGCCCAAAGTTTTGACCACTTTCCTAATCTCAGGGAGTGACTTACAGGTAGATACTTTCCTAATGTCATGGATCGACTTAAAATAAACACTTTCCTAATATCAGGGATTGGCTTACAGATATTTTCCTAATGTCTAAGTTAGAAATAAACACAGAATCTTTTTCTCCTTCCAACACATTCGTCTGAAAAAATTGGTTTTTAATTCCCCGACGGGACTCGAACCCGTGTTTCCTGGTTGCTAGTCAGGCGTGATAACTCTAGCTGTAATAAGCTAGCCCTTTCCATAAAGATCATTACCTGTTTTACTGTGTTGCATTTATACAGCTGACCTCCCACAAACTTAGCCTCAGGAACGTTTTCTAACACCTCGCCTGTACCAAGTTGACCGTAATCATCCTTCCCTCGAGCAAACACAGAGTCATAGTAAAATTTCGTATACTTTCCAATACAAAGTGTATGAAATGCTCCACAACACATGGCAACAACTGTACTGCTGCGGTCATCTCCTCTGGAGCTGAATGGTAACGGAGTGTACAAATTGTTTACGTAGTCTTTACGTTTCACCCCAAGCCCCCATTCTCTCAGTCTGCCAGTGTCCTTCAGGGCCGCTGCGTGGTAAAATCCCGCCGATATATCGATTACGGTTCCTTTTGTGTCCTCGGTTAGACGCTTGACCTGTATAAGTTAATCAACCCCAAAAATCAATAGATCTACAAAAAAATGTGTTATAATTCAAATATTGTCGGCTCGGCAGGGGGCTGCATGGGCTCCCCCCCCCCTCCACCGCACCCCTGACTTCACACACACTTTCCTATATTGAGTTATGCATGTATAGATTCTTATCGATTTTCTTTGTGCTTTCCCCCTGAACTCATTTGGATAGAGACAGAAAGATGTTTAGATATGTATTTCACTAAAATACCTTTGCAACCCTTGGGTGGAATTACGTAATCACTTACATCCATCTGTGAAAAATTTTGAAATTGGTTTAACGAAAAAAATGTATAAAAATAGTTGTCTAGGAATATAATCATCTAAGAGTTATATACTGACATTTTTCTTGGGCAGCTTTTAGCGCTCCTCAAGACACTTAGCTGCTTATACTTAAATATTCGTACATATCGTAATGCCGGCCAAGTAGCAGGTCTCCAAACTATGAATTCCTATCTGCAAATACTACTAAGAATACGTTAATCAATAGCTATCATAAACCTCATTTCCAGGGTTCGCCACTACCGACTTCTAAGGGAAAGCCTAGGAAACAAGCCATGTATTTTAAAGGCTATCAGAATACCAGGTCTTTATGCGTTTCTTTCAAGGTTTTGCTCCAAACTCTTCACCACTCGAATTTTGTGGATCGTAGAAAAAATCGGATGATAAGACACCCTGTGGGTAGTGTAGGAGATATATTCTTATACTTTATTTATTTTTATAACATAGCTGGCAACTTCGTGCGCCCTTTTTGTATGGCATGAACGTGCATCTAAATCTCAACATATACACGGGTGGTTGCGCGAGCAAGCACCAAATCTGATGGCAAAAGCAAGCTTATAGATACGCTCGCGGAGTTGAGGATTTCCGACTTTTGCCAAAAATGCAATCAGATTGTTCTCCAAAAGCCTGGATCGCAAACCGACATATTATGTTTATATTCGGCCACAGAAACAAGCACAGTATTACTGACTACAACTACAGACCATTCACAGAACAAGGCCGCAGTTGCAGTGAAGCTCTCTCCAGTTTGGTGACTCTTGCTCCTCCAGCTGCAGACAAACCAGAAAGTATCATCCCCCAAGTGAAGGAAACAAACAGTGTGAATCCTGAACTTGCAAAAGCAATGTTTCAAAATTGCAGACACCATCAGCCAGGTACAAGTTCACTTCGGTGCATGGTCGCCAACAAATCTGTGAATGAACTTTTGATCTTTTTTTGAAATGTTTGTCTCGTGGGGAAAATTTTCACAATAAGCTGTAATTTTATGACGGAAGATTTAGTTCAAATAATTGTTTCTTATAAATGTTGTCTTATGCCGCGTGCACCCATAACTCGATAGACGCACACTAACCATGGACCATTTCTTAATTATCACAGGCGTAGTTTATCAAACTTTTTATCGCATAAGGAAAGCAATACCAGGACCCAACATGCAAACACAACAAATTAAAGATTGCCACTTTTCTAAATCAATCAAATCCTATTTCTGTTCATGATTAATCACATTACCCAGAAGTGTGCTTTTGAAACAATTTTGAGACAAAGTTCGCTCTTCAGAATAAATATTTAGTATAATTTAAACGTTTATTATTCAATGCTTGTTTCAAATACCAAAGGTTTTTTCAAACTGGTCTTTAAATTCACTATCGTCAAAGTTTCTTGAAGATTCTGATTACTTCTCACCTACCTTACAACGAGAATCCAAGTTTGGTCTAGTTCTCGTATCCCCTAATCCAAGTTGTCCGTATCTGTTGTCCCCCCAGGCAAATACTTCTTTCTGTGTAGTTAGAATGACAGTAAATTCTAAGCCACAAGCCACTCGGTCTACTTTCCATCGGACATCGGGCATTAAACTCAACGAAGATTCCAAAAGCTTCGTTGAGTATGTGAACAAGAGTTCCCCTCGTGAGGTGATAGCAGCAGTGTGACAAGGTGTTATATCCAGCGACTTGATATCGTGCTTGTCTGTTCTAGTTTTCATCTGACTTGGAGTTCCCACACGCACTTCCATCTGACCGTTTACGAATAACTCCACCATTGCAAAAGACTTGTCCTCGTGTTTGTTTAGTTCTCTGTTACCTGCAATTGTTTTATATTTTAAGGCGGTTTTTACAAGAGCGCATGCGAAACTTCTCGATTCGTTTCAAATCAAGTTCTTCCTAACCTACCCCAACCAAAAACAATGCAAGTTGCTGATATTGCGTTGTAGTGTAACACCCAACCTCGGCAAACTGCAATGCTACATTTTCAAGTATTGCGAGAAAAGTTGCGGAGAATATTGTGCACTGTAACAAGGCCTTTAGACAAACACGAGATGAAAGTAGGAAACTACGACGCGAAGCGGTGTGATATTCTGTTGTGTAACTTGCAGTAGTTAGCTATTTTCCCCCAATAAGGAGGTAATTAGTGGTGGATGTCGATATGTATTTATCACTAGGCACCGAGACTGAATGGGATAAGTGTTTTAGTAATAAGGTGAATAGCTCTTTTCAATATGATTTATGAAAAAAGCAATCTAGGCAAAAAGAAATTCTCGAAAACAGTCTTTCACCATTTATCTCACGCGCGAACACGTGATCACACAAAGCCACATATAATGGCAAAATTATTCATTAATGAAATGAAAATCACGAGACAAAAAACATTTTGTCTTTTTGTTTGTGTTTAAAGCTGTGATAATGATGCATGAGGATGATAATAATAAAAAAATAAGAACCAAAAACATCCTTAAGCAGAAGTAACAGCTTTTGATACTTACGTGTGCAGACACCGATATCTTTAATACATCTAGTTTTCAATAGTTGCGGTTGAAAACATGCTTCAATACCTCGGGATTCTCTGCTGCTTGTTCTTTGGAATACCCACGAATCTTTTTCTTCGAATTTGGTAGCGAGAAAATGGCAACAGGGGTTTTGTAAGTAATCCGGTGCCTTCTGATCGCTCACTTCTAAAGTCATTTTTCTTATCCTGTAAGGTTAACGGCGTTTTGTAAGATGCATTCAAATGGTTTGATTAAAATATGAATAGTACATAACCTGGATGGTAGGGTGGGGTCGCTGATAAATTATGTGGGGAAATCAGCATTTTGCTAAGATTTTTGTCTAAATTCCCTTTCCGAGGACAAAAGCTCGATAACAGCATCACAATTGTGAACCAAATTAGAATAATCTTCAGTCATACAGGATTGGTCGCCGCCTTTGCAATGTTAAAAGCCACTCAACTGGGATAGTTTGATGTGTCAAATCCTTCTTTCATGTCCTCCCCCTGTTTTTATGTTGAATTCTACCAATACTTTAAGTTCTCATAACTGTGTTGCGCATGCGTGCTAGTGTAATGACACAGCCACTGAATAGAGTACTATGGCCTCACGGGTCAGAGGGACAAAGCCCGTACTTAAACCTTTACTTAAAAAGGTGAGCCTGGAGTGTTAGCAGCCGTGGACAGCTGTTTCGGCCTTGTTGGGCCTCTTCATCAACACGGCCCAGCTAAAAATTAGGCTCACCTTTTTACGTAAGGGTTTCAGTACGAACTTAGTTCCTTTGACCCGTGAGGCCACAGTGTCCTGTATAGTGCTGTGTCATTACAATAGCACGCATGTGCCAAACAGTTATGCTAATTCTCCAGCCACGTAAAGTAAGCTTAACTTTAATTTCTCACTCGTACCCTAAGATTGATCTAAACTTACTTGGATTGAGAGAGGAAATTCCAATTCAGCATGGTGTCATTACTTTTCATAATCAGTCCACCTGAGGAGAATGCTATATCTGTAATGATGAAGTCAGTGGTGTCAAGTTCAGAAGGCGCAGAAGATATTTGAGGCGCCATCTCACACACTTGACTTGTATTCACTGATTCTCCAAAATTGAGGGACTTGATTTCTTGTGGAATGCTGAAAGTTTCCTTGATATTTCTTCCTTCATAAGCCGATGTACTAAGAAACGTTGCGCCAATGTTATCCTTGAATGAATTCACTTTTTTCTGTATGTCATCTCTAATTACTCTCGAATCATCGCACTTCGTTGCAATGACGAGCCTCTTAATTCCTGATGCGTTTGGCTCAGCGATATTCTCAAAAACTCGATACCAGAACCACAAATTGGCTAGTGACTTGCAATCATTAATAGCGAAAGCAAACACAACACAATCTATCTTTCTCCGAAAACCTCCCATCCATTTATCCACGACTGCGTGGCGTCCTGGGGAATCGATGACAAGGGTACCCCCACCCCTACCCCTGCCAAGGTCAACTTGAAGCGGTGCTGTGAGAGCTATCGCAGCGACAGCAAACTGTTTTGTTTCGAACCCTGCGCGGTATTCAGTGACTGAAGTAGTCTGGGAATAAGGAGATAGTACAATCTCCTCCTTTACGTCATCCTTGAATCTTTTGATAAGCGTCGTTTTACCAACTTCAGAGTCGCCAAGAACCAAAAAAGTATACTCTTCCATCAGTACACGTAACAAGGAGTCCCTGTCAAACCAAACAGTTAAGGTTTTGAATGAACGCTCTGAGAAGCCTACTGACTATATTTTATTTACTATCAGTAATGATTACTATCAGTAATCATTGATTAAAGGGAATTGCTGCAAGCCTTTACGGTGGCGTGGTTGGCGCAGTGGTAAATCTCTAATTTCCAGCTACAAGGTTCCGGGTTTAAACCCCGCCTCAGCCGAACGCTGAAAATTTGTGTGATCTTCTATTCCACCAAAGTTGACTCAGTTTTCTATCCTTAGGAAGCCGGTAAAATGAGTAGCAGCTTTTGCTGGGGGCTAACCTGCGAGGGATTAGAGTCTCATTCAGGGGGAAGCAGGAATTTTCATAAGCTTAACATGCACTACAAAAGCCAGAGCAGTTTGACAATTTGCAGGTGCCTGAGCTTATCATAAAGAGTACAGAAGGCTTAAACCACGTCAGTGACGAAGAACTGTTCATTGAGACTGTGAATGCGACACAAAATGTTGGTTTTGCCAAACGGCTAACGTTTCTGCCCGACTCATGGACAAGGGGCACTAGTACTGAAGCAGGTGTGTCGAGTCTCATCAGGTCACATTCATATTTTTCAGAAGTCTCACTGAAGGATAAAAGAAACTTACCAGAAACGTTTTTAAAATGTAGATCTGCTCTGCGACTTTAATATAAAATGTATGAAGCAGAACCGTCCGGCAAGAAAAACACATCAAATTCCGATGACGTAAAAATTGTACCCATGTCTCTGGACTGAAAATGGCGGCCTACTGCAGTTGTTTGTAAGGAAAGTGCTTGAGTCGACCAGTTTTTGATTCATAAAAATAACTGCACTGCACAAAAGATTAAGAGTTGTTTGAAAGTGTTACTTCCTCAAATGGTTCAATGTGACGAGAATTTTAGACTTAAAATATCTATGTTTCGAGGTAAATTTTGCTGTTTATCTATGCATAAATCTAAAAAAAATGGAACTATGCACTAAACTGGTTGCGTTCTACATGGTGCTGAAATTTTGCAACTTTCTCACTATAGTATAGTTCAGCTCGCTAATCATTAGAATTACACAGGGTTTGACTGTTAAAATGTAAAACTGAGTGATCTTGGATTTTTTAAATTATGGCATGTTTTATTGTTTAACATACTAGTCAGCTGAAATGGAAGCTTTCATAAAATTTTCCCTCGTGTTGAATTGCTTACCACAACATTTTCAACATTTGCTAACTGAGACGTGAAGTACATTTCATGTGGATGCAAAAAAAGCGAACAGCTCATGGCTATTTTTAGCAGTTATTTCTCTCGAACAACACGAATGCTTGTGCATCTGACTAAATCAGTTAATTTTTTTAAAGTCAGTTTTCAAAAATTAAATTTTTTGTAAGGATTTTTGCTAAGGTAAAACTCTATACTCATCCGAAAGAGCACCATATTAATATTAATATCAGCCTATTTTCATGGCTTTGCCTTTCATACGGGAGGACCTTTTTTCTCGAGTGAACCCTTAAAAATGCAAACAAATGGGTCCCATTTGGTTGCTTAGGCAAAAGTAAGATACACAAACATTTTTTGGCCTCTGTTATTGACTATATTTATTAAAATGATATTATATTGCAAAATAAATGCCATATGGAGAAATTAGATGTTTAGGTTAAGTCCCCCTTAAAAATAATTTAGTTAGACCTTTTAGATTATACTTAAACTTAAGCTGCGAGCTTCCAGTTGTCAAGCAGCAGTTAATTACTCTCATCCACCCAACGCTACAGAAACCAGAGATAAGCCTCGGCTCCAATGGGCCACTTTGACTCATAAGAGTCGTAAAAGGGTTTAGGCTAGGTAGCCTGAAAGTTGATAATAATATTTCTAATCAAATTGTTTCAATTTAATGCTAAAAGAAAGAAAGAATTTCACCATCTTACCTATGTTGATTAATATGGTAACCGGAAGTAATTGTTTTTCCCATTAAAACCACTGCCTTCCCATTCCGGGAAGCTGTCGGACTGTCACGCAACTTTTCACACCATAGCTTGTTAAGGTTCTGATAATGCATTGTAACTCTTTATTGAGTTAGAACACATTTTCAGAACAAAATACCCATACTATTGACTAAAAAACTTACGTTAAGCTCACGTTTTAAAAAGTGAGATAGCTACCATTGTAAACACAAAGAAAGTAACACTCTGAATAATTAACAATGGTTTAACACGGCTTGAAATATCACGGCAGACTATCAAAGAAATATCTCAACAGATCCGGCAGGCCTGTCCCTGCCTATAAGCCAGGTAAGCACTGGCTCACAAGGTTTTTTTTACTTGAAATTTTGTAGAAATCTTTATAGGTCCGAGGATCATTGCACTATGAAAATTCCAACAGGTTTTTTCAAGAGTTACAAGTAAAGACAGGTCCGTCCAAAATTGTCGGTCATCAAGCTTGTATCATTTAGCTGTATCATGCATTATTAAACTTTTTTTCTCAACTTGTGCATCGTGGCTTACAGGTGAAAACTTGCCAGGAGCGCTTCTGTCGGGTACAAATTTCTTATCTTTGAGAGGGAAATCATCCTGGATAGAAAGATAGTTGATATTTGATATGTGGTGAAATGGCTATTCAGATTTCTCTTTTGGAATTGACGATGTTTGGCAACGACAAAAAATATATTCAGTATTGTCGACGTGATCTATAGGCCAATGCTTATTTTTCAGTATTTGAATATTACAAGAAGGTTAGCACGCTTAAACTTATAGATTAGTGACTCAGTTGTATTTCACGTCTACACTTCCCGACTGTACTACAGACTTCACATGTCTGACATAAATTCTTTTTAAACTTTAAAGACATCATTTTATGTGTTGTTTACAAGCACATAGAGTCTAGCTGCAGCTTACCTCGGTGTCAGATTAGAAAGGTGTTTACTGCCTTTACAACCATACCACGCTTCAAGTCAAAAGAACGTCCTTCTTTCCTGGAACTCGAGGTAACTCTGTTGTTAATTATTACTATTTATTCACATTATGCTACATTCTTATTTTGACTGACCTTTACAATAACGTAAATAGAGTCCTTGTTGACTTTTTTGTCTCCACATTGATAGTGACATATTGCAATTTCGCTTTGAATATAGTCAGTTTGAGCGCACTCTGTAACATCTACGAATTACCGTGGCTAGATTTTTAAGATTGTTCAACGGTAGGATCTAAAAACTACAAGCACACTTGTTAGGTTTATTATTGACAACTTCCTCTTTTTCGTGGAAATTAACCAGCCACAGATGAATGAGTTCCGGCTGCAGTAGAGTGTTATACTAAACGTGCACGAATTTTAAGATCACACCACTACAGAACTGTTTTATTTGTTATTTAGCAGATCGCACAACACAAACAAAACTTAAAGGTTTTTTGGTGCGATTTTATAGTGCGGACACTCGAACCATGAACGCTATGGGAGTATGGCTTTATTTTCACTTTGATTGTACTTTTTATTCACTTATTTTGTAGTTATTTTTCCAGAGTTAACCAATTTAATTTGTGAACCGAAGCAATGGCAATGTCATTTTTTCTCCTTTTTTTCGTGTTTTTAACGTTCCGCACCGTTGTTCAAAATCATGGCATCACTTTGAAAATAACGTGGAAAAAAGGCAGGAAAAAAGTCTCGACCGTTGCATTGACTCGCGGCTGTGATTGGCTAGTTCGGAAAAAAATATTAAAATAAGAACAAAAAGTACAAATAAAGTGAAAATAAAGCCATAGCGTTCATGGTTCGAGTGTCCGCACTGTAATATAACTGATATAGTAATTAGTTATTCACCGGAAAATTTTATTCGGTTCGAAATCGAGTTTAAAAAGCAACTTAAGACCATCGTTGGTTTAATACCTATAAAGCCCCGAAATTAATACCAACACCCACCCACCCCCACCACCACCACCAAAACACACACACACACACAAAAAAGTAAAGGCCCTCGGAAAATAATGTCAAACTTGTGACTTTTCTACTAACAAGATGCCCTAAGAGGCATGTACTTGGGCTACCTTGTATTTGCAGTAGATCAAAATCTTTAAGTAACAGTAGT
>JAOBYJ020033399.1:0-11667 GCA_025403565.2 Palythoa heliodiscus
AAATAGCCCCCTCGACCTTCGGTCTCGGGGGCTATTCCTCACTATTCACTTCGCCTTCGGCGAATAATTGTTAAATAGATAGACGTGAGTGGAATAATTGTTTTAACCGTAACAGAAAAACCGGACTGGAGACCCCTGAAGCAGCTAAATGATATATCAGTAACTGACAACTCCTGCAGTCGACCTGGTCCCGGACGTACTGGTTATGCCTTTCCTTTGGACTCTATTAACAAGACCGAAAGGGGCATCCTGGGACATTGGCAAACCAGTCTCTCCACACACACTGCCCAGGCTAACGCCTGGAGAGGCAACTTTAGCGTGTCGTACGGCTCTGCCTGGCACGGAAACAAACCGGGGAGTGGCAGCTACCGGTTATAAGTCGTGTACTCGATTGGCGCAGAGCCAGACGCCAGGGGTCACTCCTGACAGTACGGGGGGGGGGGGGCTATTTAAATCTCAAACCAACACCGCTGCCACTGCCATCCCTGAAAAGGTCTTGCTCTTTAAGGGCATCTTAAACACCAAACTTGAAGACTGCCATGAGTTTAATACAGACGACCACTGGCAACATATCAGGGATACGACACATGCTGCAGCACTGCAGGCGTTCGGTAAGCAAAATCCCATATGCTAGGATTGGTTCAACGCAAACATCACGATCCTCCAGCCTCTAATCGAAGAAACGAGGAATGCTCTGCTGAACTACCAGAGCAGCCCTTCGCCAAACTACATGAATGCACTCCAACGGGCCAGAAACCGCGCAAAAGAAGAATGTAAAAACTGCGCCAACAGGTACTGAATGAGTCTCTGCGCTGAGATCAAATCGGCTTCTGATGATGGGAATATCAGGAGATTGTTCGACGGAATCAAGAAGGTAATTGGACCAGTACAGTAAGTGCGCTTCACTGAAAATGTCAACTGGGGAGACAATAAGCGACAAGTCCAAACTGATGGAGTGCTGGGTGGAGCACTACAGTGAGCGCTATGGTGGCACAAACTTTATCTCATCTTCTGCCCTTGAAAAGATTGAAAGGCTACCCATATGGCTCGAGTTAGATGATGTTCCCACCAAACAATAACTCTCCAAGGCAATCATGGAGATATCATCTGGCAAGGCCACAGGGTAGTACGGCATCCCAGCTGAAGTTTTCAAATGTGGTGGAAGTGAGCTACTTGCCGCTCTCCACCAACTGCTGTGCAGGTGCTGGGAGGAGGGATTAGGGATTAGTCCCACAAGAGATGAGAGATTCAAACATTACAACCCTGTACAAGAACAAAGGTGACCGCAGCAACCGCAACAATTACCGTGGCATTTCTCTCCTATATGCATTGCTGGAAAACTGTTTGCCCGAGCGACATTCCATCGCCTACAGCAGCTTACTGAGTGGATGTACCAAGAATCCCAGCTCCAAACGATCAACAGTAGATATGACATTCTCGCTAAGGCAACTCCAGGAGAAATGTCGAGAGCAACAACAGCTCCTATTCATTGCATTTATCGATCTGACAAAGGCATTCGACTTGGTCAGCAGATATAGTCTATTCAAGGTCTTGCCAATAATTGGTAGCCCACCAAAACTCTTAAGCTTCATTAAGTCATTTCATGATGGGACACGGGGGACTGTACAGTTTGATGGAAACACGTCTGAGGCATTCGCCATTAACAGCGGCGTGAGGCAGGGCTGCATATTGGCAACAATGCTCTTCAACATCTTCTTTCAGTCCTCCTGAAGCACGTATTCGGGGTAGCAAATAAAAGTATCCTGTTGCGTACTCGATCCTATGGAAAACTCTTCAACCCTGCACGCTTACGAGCTAAGTTCGCAAAGTACTGCTGCTTGATCTCCTTTTCGCTGACGATGCTGCCCTTGTCGCACACAGTGAGAAGGAACTCCAGAATCTTCTCCATCGGGTTTCTGGTGCATGCAATGATTTCAGCCTCAGTATAGGCCTAAAGAAGACAAACATCATGTGCCAAGGTTATGATACTGTGCCCGCTCTAAACATCAAAGACTATACATGGGATGTTGTCCTGCAGCTCACCTACCTCGGCTCCACCACCACAGACAATGCCTCTCTCGATGCGGAGCTAGGAATTAGAATTGGAAAGGCTGCAACAACCATGGAAAAGCTTTACCCTCGAGTACGGGAAAACAAGAAACTCGCCACGAAGACCAAAATTGCTGTCTACCGCGCCTGTATAGTGAGCACTGTACTTTACGGCAGTGAATCCTGGACTACCTACGCCGGGCAGGAAAAGCGTTTGCACACCTTTCACATGAGATGCATTCGCCGAATCTTCTCCATTTCCTGGAATGACAAAGTAACCAACAGTGCGACCCTTGAAAAAGCAGATATTCCATCTATGAACACCCTCCTCAGACATCGTAGACTGAGATGGTTTGGGTCTTGTCTGCCAAATGGACGATGGCCGAATCCCCAAAAACATCCTGTATGGGGAGCTAGAGCTTGGGTCGAGGTCTGTTGGCAGACCTAAGCCTCGATTCAGGGACGTCTACAAGAGAGACATGCTCGCGATCGGTTTGCCCCCCGACAACGGGGAACCACTCGCTGAAGATCGAAGCAAATGGAAGTAGACGTGCAGACAGGCTCTTCGAACAGGAGATAGAAAACTGAATAACGATTGATAAAGCTGATACAAAGAGGGCGAAGAGGAAAGTTGCTGCAAAGGAAGCAGCTTCACTACCTGTGGAATGAAGCTTTACTTGTGTGGTCTGTGGCCGTGTCTGCCGATCGAAAGTTGGTTTGATAATTTACCAGAGAAAGTGTTCGCAGCTGCGCTAGGTTATGGAACTCGTCCAACAACTGCATGCTACTAAATTATACAAACCACTGGAGATATGATTCCAAATAATATTTTTAAACTTTTACTCCAGCGAAAGTTGCCATTTATCAGAATATACACTCGAGTAATTTGGTGGGCTTTTTGACCTACGCACCGACACACGTCGAAATTTTCGCGCCTTTCGATTAAGTTTGAAGTTTGGGTCTCTTGTGTACAACCGACTTTGCGACGTTATGTTTCGGTTTTCAATTTGGTTTTTCAAAATGGACTTGAAGTCTTTGCGAGATTTACTGAATACCGGATTTACAATTATTGATATAATATGGTTTGTTTTTCGGTGGTGAACACAGGAAGCGAAATGCTGCAGGATTGATTCTCGGCTTTCGTTTACTTCACTGACAAAATGGCGATGTCGACGTCTATTCAATCGAGTGACCTTACTGTCTTGTCGACGTGCGAGAACACTTCAGTTGAGTTGAGTTCTGGTGATTCGTTATTGAATTATTGAAGTTGCTTCCCGAGGGTCTGCCGAGTAATTCTAAAAGTAAAACAATTTTCGATGTTAAATTTTCTTTTTTACGGTTCAAGTTTCAAAGTTTGACAAATTTCATTGAATGTTTTGCTATTTGCTACTGAAACTTATTCTGTTCGTATTATTCGCTTTAAAACAATTCCGTTCGATTTGTTGTAATTCTTTTTGTTATTCTAGTTCAGGTTTCATTTTCAGGGCTGAAAAGCTCTAGATCTACATAATTTGTGTTTTCCGGCATAAATCGCTCTGAAAACTTGCTAAACTTAACAGTAACACGGCTCTGATTTGAATTTTGTGACTGTTTTCACCTCGTATCCATCAAGACGTTTTTTGAACAATTTGATACTTAGAACAATGAGGTTTCCATGTCAGATCAATCGGTATATGGGCTAACAACCGAGATTGAGCGAACCAATCAAAACGCTTGAAACGCAATATTCGAGATTGAAAATTTAATCATTTCAAATTGAACTCGAAGTCGTGTAATTACGAATACTAAAATCTAAAAACACCGTAATATTGTTTTACATGTTTGCCGTGTAAAGTTCAACGCTGCTTAAGATCTTGATGTTATCCAAGAATCACTATTTAATCAATGTTTTGCGATACTAAGACTCCGGGCCAAATGTTTACCTTTTTATTATTCTGCTTTAATTTTGGCCACCAAATCACCATGACTGAGAGCGTCGCAAGCTTTTGGGTTTTTTTTTTTGCGCCAGTCGTAACAAGCGCAAAGCGTGAGCATGGGTTTTCTGAAATATTAAAACACGATTTTATCAAACTCCAAAACTTTTTTCGCACAAGTATTTCAAATTAATACATAAAAATACGTCTACACGTTCATGCTCGCTCCCAGACCGCATACCAGCAAAAAGCAATCCCGGTATAACTGGCTCAATCAAGTATTTTCAGTTCCCGCATGGATTAAAATACTTTTGAAATTATCCTATTTTTTGTATGCTTTAGACGCTGTGTAAAATTTGTTCTTGTATAGTTAATTCCTAAATCTTAAAACTAAATAAAAAAGCGCAACATCCTAACTTCACATAAATAAACCTACCACAACATTTCGGTTCTTGTATTTGATTCCAAAAAATTTCTTCTCCACAATGTCAATCTGGATCTTTCCGAGTACAAAAAGATCCAAAAGAACAGCAAAAACTACGCCTCCAAGTTTCCTCTTTGACCCTTGTCGGCCATCCACATCACCAGTGCTGGAGTCCTGCCAAAGGAGGCAGAATGCTTCAGATAACTGCAGAAAAAACCGTGAATAATAAATTAACTGTAAACGAAGATTGCATTTTTAAGGCAATCCGCCTAGACTTCTAGGTAAAATGCAGAATACAAAAATGAAGAAATAAATCACAAAAAACTGTAAATAAACATTCGACATATTTCCAACAACACGTCATGCAATCTTGAGAGAGATTAACTCTGATGCGTCTGTAGGGCAAATATAAACAGAACCGCTCGGAGCATCAGATTTTTTACAGCTGTATTTGTTCTGTTTGTATTTGCTCTAAAGAAACATCAGAGTTGAAATCACGAACGAAACAAAAATACGCTTCATTGAACGACAAAACGGCCACTAAAAGTTCAAAGCACCCGCTGAAAGTCAAAATGTTAACGCCCATTAAAAGCCAAAATATGCGCTGAAAATCAAAACAACAAATAAAAATCAAAACATGGACTAAGACGTCAAAACGCGCACTGATAGTCAAAACGGGCAGTGAAAGATAAAGCATATACCGAAAGAAAAAACGCGCCGTCAGAGCTCAACATGAACACTAAAACGTTTCAAAAACATATTTACTGAATGGTTACTGATTTGAAAGAAGAATTAAAAAAACAGTTTCATAGTAATCGTGAGATCTCAAAGATTAAGAAGGAATTCAGTGGATGAAACTAGTTCAAGGTATTCATCTCTTCATGCTTTAGTCAAATCAAAACGTTTATTCAGGGCTGCCACGTCAGGGATATACAGACTGGCTGATGGAGTGCATCAAGACTAGAACACCTACCACTTCACTTGTGTTTAAATTTTTGAAATTTTTGTTTTGTGATTAATTTCTTTTTACAAAACTATTTCGCAATGTCACACGCCTTTTGTCAGCTGTAACAAAACGAAACTTTTCCCATTGTACAATATAATAAAGGAAGAAAAAACAAAAAGCTATATATGGCACCGAATAAGCTATAACCAGTTTATTTTAATTGCACTGCACTATTGGTGCTCAATGAATTCCGTGTAAACTATACGTGCTCTATTGATCATGCGGTCAGAGATATCAATATTCGCACACGGAAGAAGCAGATTAAGAGTTGTTTTGGCTTGAGTGTCTTGCGAACCACGACAGACTCGCAACGCGTTGATATACCTTTGCGGTGATTCGTTTGCTGTTCAGAGAAACTGTTACGTCATTGTTTGGGGAACCTCTCTGCGCTAACATATCAGCGCCAGTCGCTCTGTCCTTCACGACAGCGACAATCACAGGATTGCTTTGCTTGGTAACTGTACCCGGAAATCTTCTTGTTCTTCTGGCTGTGTTTATTGATCCTTACAAGGAACTCAAGTCTCCGTTTAACTATCTTGTCGCCAATTTAGCGGTAGCTGACCTTATTGCGGGACTGATTGTTGAACCCATTGCATGCGCATTACATGTCAAGGAAGGTCTTGGAACTCTTAATGAGCCAATAGCAATAATTCACTTGCCATTCTTCATAGCTTGCACAGCCAGCGTACTGAGTCTCGGCGCACTGGCATTTGAACGTTATCTTGCTGTTCAGTACGAGGTTAAATATCGCACCGTGTTGCAACTCAAACCAAAAAGGGTGGTCGTTATTTCATTTGTTATTTGGACGTTTTCTTTCGGTTTCACCTGTTTGTACTTTCAAACCGGTTACATTGGTTATTCGTTTGTCTTTAACCACACATCTGTGGTTCTGACATTTTCTATTCTCATCTTTACTTACGCAAGAATCTTCATAAAACTTCGTGCTCAGGTCAGACAGTGGGACAACATTGTAGATACGATTAAGGAAAATCAAGGAAAACGACAAGCCGCCCGCAATCAACAGAAGGCAACCAAGACATTGTTGATAATGTTGGCTCTATTTGTTGCTTGTTACTTTCCGCCTTTGCCTTTTGCATACATAATGAACTTCTGCAGCCATTGCAGCTGTAACGTAATCCATATAACACGTGACTTACAGTTTATTTTTGTAATAGCTAATTCAAGCTTCAACCCTGTTTTGTTCGCCTGGAGGTCCAACAAGTTTCGACAAGCATTCTTCAAAATTGCGACATGCGGAAAGCTTAATCACCTGAGGAAAGGAAGTTCAGAGATTCAAATAGTTGGCAGCCAGCCAATAAACTGATAGAGTAACAAATCTTTGCTGAGCGGATGTGCATTTGACTTTGAGTATTGACGGGGGATTGAATGATTGGTGCCTTTTAGGCTTTTACGTGTCATGTTATTATAACTATAAAGTATGCTTTACGGTTTTCACGAAATAAAAAGTTAAAATCTTAAAATGACGTTACGTTTCGGCTGCACTTGTGGCAGCCTTCATCAGAATAAATTTAATACAAGCAAAAAATTTTAAAACTGGATAAAATTTGCATAAGTAAAAATATATTGTATTCTGTATCTGGTTAAACAATGGTGAAATTCAAACAGAGAAGTTCTTTGTTTCTTTGAGTCGGTTAATCCATGTGCGACTTAATTTATAAGAAGCGTCTCTATTGAAGTTATTGGATTTCGCAAATCGCAGTTCACGAGATAGAGCGTATGCGTGGGAAATGCGTGATCCATACCGGATTCATATCTGACTCAGCTTGAGTCTAAACGACTAGCCAAGCATGATATGATGAAGATAGAACACTAGAAATAGCCACTTTATAATGCTAAAATAGCTTTATAGAAATAAATGTTTATGATGCAGTTGACAGCCAATCGTAAAGACATATTAAAATCCAATTTGTTGAGTAAACTGGGATATTTAAAACACCATGCAGAAATGACATTCTCTGGAACTACACAATCTGAGTTAACCCTTTCAGCACCAGGTAATTTATCAACATCTAAGTTCTTCTTAAATAACTCAAACAAAATAATATAACTGGTAATGAGAAATAAGCAATTGATCAAGTAGATTAAATTGTGGAAGTTGAAAAGCAAAATTCTCCCAAACTGCTAATATAGAAAGTATGGAGATCAGTTGGGAGAATTAACCAACACATCATTTGTCGTGTTTGGGGCTTAAGGGTTAAGATGGTGTTACAAGTGGCAGGTTTTTGTGTATTTTTGTGTTTTTGTGTAGGGTGTCGTGGCCTGTCAACTAGAACCGGTAGGTAGACCACGAAGGGGACCTCGAGTCCTTTTGTCTGTCCTTCCGTGACTCCCTGAGTCAAAAATACTCATAAGTTAAGTTAAGTTAAGTTAAGTTAAGTTAAGTTAAGTTATTTTATCTTTGCACGATCCATTGCCCACTGGTAGAAATTGCTACTGCTACCATACTTAATTCCCAAACATTTGCAATGCATTAATTTTAAATTTTTTTACTGGTTCACGCAATCATTTCGAATAGGCGAAAAAGCAGCTTTAGGGGACGAATCCGACAGGTGTTGATAGTAGTCCTTTTTGAAGACCAGTGAGTGGACAGCTTTGCTCCCGTAGTCCATCATACCGTGATAACAGGCAATATTTCAGTGTCTTACTATTTCACTATTTTCATTTACATATATTTTAACTTTTATAGAGGACATCCCTGAAAACCACTTAACGTGACGGAAACATCCTCCTAAAATATGTGTTATTATTATAATTATTACGAGTTTTAATCACAGCCTTCAAAGATCACATATGGCCGGTGATTTTCTCCTTAGCATCAAGCAACGACCCATTGCCTTATATTAGATATTAAGGGAATTTCGCAGAATTCTGCCACTACCTAATAAGCATGCCTTTTGTAATGTACCAAAGTGCAGATCTCCACTGATTTATTATTATTATTATTATTAGTATTATTATTATTATTATTATTATTATTGTGGTGCGGATACCATTTCTCGGCTTGAACAGAGTCAGGGTCAGCGTATAAACAAAAAATTAAAAATACGTATTGACTGATATGATTCCGTAAAAACACAAGGAGCATCCAGTTGCCTCAATATCAAAGCTATTTTAAATATTGATTTAATCTTCTTTGTACTTGTGAGGGTAATTGATTTTCACAAGATTTCATATTTTGCGCCTGGCTCTAGTACAATATGGCATGCCTTTCTCTTTTACAACAGTTGTTTTATCCTTTCGTATGCAAATCCCATTTTGTCATAACAATACCTGCACGTGATAACTGTTTAATGGGAACCTCAAAGGCTGCTTGATATTTTTTCTTTCTTTTAAGAAATTAAGAATTATCAAAATAATTCTGCTTGATAATTTTTTAAAGTAGAAGCGCATACTTGATATTTTCTGAATTTGTCCTAGCTGGTTTCAATCCCCGCGCGCTGTTGAACATTTGTGTGACCTTCTTTCATCAAACGTTATTCCCAAGTACGTGATGATTTCTTGTTCTAGTTTTGTTTGTTGTTATTGCCTGATTTTCGTGTTATTTGATATAATAAATATTCAACTAAGCATTCTTTACAAAAGGCAAAGCCAATTACATTGTTCTTTCGCAAAGTTGTTGTATTTTTGCTGACAACGTGTAGTTTAATTATTCAAACTTATAAAGCAATAGTCACTTCGAATACAGGGATGTCTCAAGGTTCGAACATTCCATTATATATTATCAAACGTAATAATGATGTGTTGTGTGCGACTTCTGCAATGAAAACCAGCCATTCCAGAGTGTATATCATCAAAAACGAATTTTTAAGTACCACACAGCATATGTGGCTGTGACACCGCCGAGACAAAGCAAATTTTAGTTGACCTGCGTGTCTTTTTTTCAGCAGAAACAATTTTTACCTGTGAGCAGCCATAAATGCCATTTTTGTCGATTAAATTAGAGTTTTTGACTGATTTTAGAGTAGGAATCAAGTTTGGAAATAGAATGAGTTAATTATTTACCTTAGGTAAGCATGATATTTTTGTCGCTGGCGCTTGGCGTCATATTACTTTGTCCTCGTGGCATTAAGTAGTTCTCTCTTTCACGAGTAAATCTCTTCTGATTTAGCCCCCCAACAAAAAGACTTAAAATTATAACGGAGTGGATGTATCCTTTGAACTGATTGTATAATAATTACTCCATGATATTTTGCGAGCAATGCATTTGACAGAATGAACCGCGTTGAAGTTCAGTTTTGCTCCGTTAGCGTTCAAACGCACTGCAAATGAAAAATTCATGTTAGCTGCTCTTAATTTCTTAAACTAACCTTAAGAAAATTGCCTTGCAAAGCTTTCCTGTCAAAGTGCGTTGACTTAACAAATTCACAAATAGTTTTTGAAACCATTTGTACTGTATCATCTTCGTTAGAATCAGAAGAGGAAACTACTGCGACTGCTCCCGCTGCTCCTGCTACAGCCATTTTGTTAACACAAAGTCTATTTGGCCAATTACAGCCGAAATAACTCTCTTGTAAACTGTATAGCAAATATATTTGCTTGAATAGCGTACCGGTTTGCTAGTGCTGCATCACCAAGCCTATATTTAGCGAGCGAGATAGGGGTTATGACCCAAACAGCCAGTGCCTCATTTTCGTGACCAATCGTTTGCTGAGAAATTTGATACTTTGTGTATTTTTTTCACACTATGACATGTCCAAAGATCTTTTACAAAACAGTTTTTACCGAAAGCTCTCAATGACCTATAGACAATTTTTTAAATGCATGGTGAAGTTAAGACCACATTTTGAACCCACCAGTTTCACTTACAATTAGAACTGAAAATGCAATATAGTTAAACTTTAGTTTTTACTCAGTTACAAGAGAATTGCTATGGAAGACTTTCAATTTGACTTAATTTTCTTCCTTAATTCTGGATTAGGAAAGCAAATGCTTTGACAATTTTTTGTTTATACATTTGTCATAAAAATAGCGCGGCTTGACAAAATGCGTATTTCAGACGTCAGTTACCGGTCCACATATTTTTTCTTGCACACTCAATGTCTTGTGATACCGTAATGGTTATATATAATTACTTCATCATGAATGTTCAGTTTTGTTTCTCTTTTAAGCCTTAAAAACGAAATTGAAACATGTGTACACAGTATAACTAAACTTTTATTCCTTCAGTTTTGTGCGCTCTCCGGCAATCTTTTAATAATTAAGCGACATTTTTAGTCTTACATTAACCACAACCGATGTGCTGAAATATGAAAATATCTGAGGAATATTTTAAATCAAGACCTTTACTGACTTGTCAGATCGATTTTCGCACATTCAACACTGCCCGGTGTCCCACAGTGTTTCGATTAAATTAAATGAAAAAATCTGCGATACCCAACAACAACATAAACAACAACAATAACAATATTTACCCAACACGGTAACAGCAACAGTCTTGTTGTCTATTTTTGTTACAAAAATAAAATATTTCTGTAAAACTAAACTGAGAAAGTTACTTACCAAAAACGTGATACAGGAGTAGTCAATACGTTCTTGGTTCAATTACAATGCCAGCAAGAACTGAAGTTACTTACAAATGCTCATTGTTTCCATGAAATAGTTTGGCAAACAAAACGTTTTCTCGACTCTATCATTAGAAAACTTACTCTCACTTTTCAAATAGGTTACTATCAATAGACGTCATATTCTGTTCCGTGCAGAATTTTTCACAGCTGGTTTACAAGTTTTCAAAAGAATTCTTTCTGGCCATGGTTGAAAGCGCTTGGGGGCAGTTTGCCCTCCAGTTAAACGCAGATAATATGATTCAACAGCTGATTGATGGTAAAGAATACCGTGGATAAGAGACAAAATACACCCTCCTACACTGACATTTCATATGAAACGGTCCAATACTCTTAGAATTATAGTATAAGAATTAACTTTATATATTTTAAAAGTTGTAATAGTGCTTTTTATCGTAGATATAAAGTGAAATCTGTTTTTGGTTGGCCAAACCTTTGCAAGCAATGTTTATGGTGGTTTCTTTCAATTTTTTTCCATAGGGTTAATTTAAGATTTTTAACATAAATCGTGAATGCGATCAGGCGCTTCTATTTAGTGCTTTAAGCAACCGTTTTCCTGTTGTAAATTGTATCTACATATATAAATACCATCGTAAATAAACATTATTAGTATTTACCAAAGCAACCGATATCCATTTTCGCGCGCGCTGATTGGCTCCCGTAGCTCGCGATATCCACGACTATTAGTTGATT
>JAOBYJ020033507.1:0-11663 GCA_025403565.2 Palythoa heliodiscus
CGTGGGCTGGATATGTGCATGTACGTGGGCTCGATATGTGCATGTACGTGGGCTGGATATGTGCATGTGCGTGGGCTCGATATGTGCATGTACGTGGGCCCGATATGTGCATGTACGTGGGCTCGATATGTGCATGTACGTGGGCCCGATATGTGCATGTACCTGGGCTCGATATGTGCATGTACGTGGGCTCGATATGTGCATGTACGTGGGCTCGATATGTGCATGTACATGGGCCCGACATGTGCATGTGCATGTACCTGGGCTCGATATGTGCATGTACGTGGGCTCCATATGTGCATGTACCTGGGCTCGATATGTGCATGTACGTGGGCTCCATATGTGCATGTACGTGGGCCCGATATGTACATGTATCTGGGCTCGATATGTGCATGTACGTGGGCTCGATAAAGGTGAAGGGTTACGCCGAATTCCTTTAAAGGACTTCACAATATCTGAACTTCTTGACGAAACAAAAAACGTTTCTTTCCCAAACGGAAAAAGCTCCTTTGACAGAGCAAAAAATATGGCAGACTGCGATGCCACTTTAGATTATTTTGCTGGTGAAACACTAGATGTAAAAAGTCACTTCTCATTTGTTGACTTCTTAACAACCCTGGAAAGTTAGATTTTGTATTTCTCTCAATCGGCGAGTCATTTCACGATAGCTCACACAAAAGCTACAATTTCTTCGAGTGGTGTCTCCTTTCTTTTTGTATTTCTTTTTAAATTGAATCTTTCAAAACCAACGTTTTAGAGTTCTAAGCCCCATCGTAATCCCAGGTGTAAAGACAAGAAATCCAAGTATTTCTTCATTTTTGATATTCCTGGTCATTCTGTAAGTCATCATTTTATCAATCTACTAGCGCTGTAAGTTGCGCAAAATTCACTAGTAGCACGAATTGCATTTTGCCGGCAATGGACAAAAAAGTATAAAACCCCGGAACTCGGAAGTACAAGTCGGAAGTACGTCGGAACTCAAAAGTCGGAACTCGGAACTCGGAACTCGGAAGTCAGAAGTCGGAAGTCAAAAGTCGGAAGTGAGAAGACGGAACTCGGAAGTCAGAAGTCGGAAGTGTTCTTCTCGGCCATCATTGTAGCCTTATAGGCGCTTCTGGCTGCCGCAATACGGAACATTCGTGATCTTCCGTGCACAGTGTCGAGGAGGGAGGAAAACCGCAGAAGCCAGAGCAAAACCCTTGGAGTCAGATAGAGATTGACAAATCTCGGCCACGTGCGAAGCCGAAGAGTCGATCCCATGTCGAAAAGGTGGGAAGAGCGAATGATGACTGCTACGCCAACCTAACTCCAATGACAATGACAATGACAATGATAATGACAGTGACAATGACAATGACAATGACAGTGACAATAATTTATTTTTCCACCACTTAACATTTAACTACATTTACAGGAATAAGTAGTATGCATAATATAACGATGAAGGTTTACCGAGTAATTGCTGGGCTAAACAGCCTGGGAGCCCTTTGACAGACATTCGATGTGGATAATGCATTTTTCTTTTATTTGCTAAAAGTGAAATAATATGAAATTCAAAACATTAACTGTTTTAAGAAAGATATGCCATACCTACAAATATTTTTGTCCAAGAATATAAGACCTTGTGTGTTTAAGAACTTGTCGACGTTAGTCGCCTGGAGAAGCTGTGGCAGTAAGTAAATTTTTAGAACACCTTTAGGTTAACTTCGGAAAAAGTTCCTATGTGGAGGTTTTCACTGTCAGTATTTACCTTAATAAAAAATAGTGTTTGTCCGGCCACTTGTCAATTTCAAAGAAAAGTCATGCAAATCAGCAAAAGTAAAGGAGTTAAGTGTTTTTACAAAGTTTCACACAGATCTAAGTGACGGTAAAGAGCTAGAGGGGGGAAGGGTAGATCATTTTTCCCTTTAGCATGCCCAACATTACAAAACCAGTGTAAGAGGGGTATATACTTTGAAATATTTCAATAGCCACTAAAGTAGTTTGGGTTGAAGAGCAAAAAGACAACCAACAATTATCCCATCGTGTTACACTGGGGTGGGCGTGTCTGTCACGTGACTTATACTTATTCAAACCCTAAACCTCACAGGAAAACTGGTCTTTTAGCCCAAAGCTTGTAACTAACCCTATTCCTTAACCCTGATTTTGCAATCTCATTTCTAACACAAGTTTTGCATTGAGCTAAGGCGTTGCTTTCGTCCTGTGCATGTGGTGTCAGAAGCCCCAGTTACGTACAATACAATAAATTTATTCACATTTCCAAATTTTACAGGGTAGTTTAAAAAGAAAAAGGGAATAAGTATTTGTACAAAGTAAGTAAAATAAAAAGACGGTAAATATAGATGACAATAAAGGAAATGTCTAGTGTCTAAATAAACTGTAAGTTTTTTGTTAGACACTAATCGTGTTTTGTGACAACACGTGGCTTCAACTTTGTTCTTAAAGGATTAACTTTTACTTCAGATTCGAAAAATATACAAAGGCTCCGCCTTGAACAAGATAAAATATGAGAATTGGGATTTTTATGGTATTCCCGGACAACTGAAAACGTAAGTACACCTTAATTTTGTTAATTTCGAAACATCAAGCTATTGAAATTCGTTCAAACAGAGTTTTCAACCTTAATTTCACGATTCACCAAATGAAAAGGAATAAATACCTGAAACAAGATTGATAGTAAAAAACATAGTAAGAAAACCCGTATACGACTTCCTGTTTCGTTGGATCCTGAGGGGACCAAGTCAGCTAAATAAGCAAGTTGAAAATAAATATAACAAAACCTTACAAACAACGAAGGTAAGATTTTTCTAAATTGATATTATATTTCGACCGACCACGAACGGTCGTCATCAGGTGTGAAGACCTGTTGAAGACACCTGATGAAGACCGGTTGTGGTCGGTCGAAATATAGTAACAATTTAGAAAAATCTTACCTTCGTTGTTTCTCAGCTTTTCTTTTATCTTTTTTCGATATTGATAGCAGCTCTTCCATGCGTTGAGACGAAAGTACGAGACGAACCTCTAGATCTTAACCTGGGGGCACATTAGACAAATCTATAATAATAACAATATTAATAATAATAATAATAATAATAACAATAATAATAATAATAATAATAACATTAATGTATTAATAATTATAATAACAACAATAATAATAATAATAGTAATTCTGTTAACATTCCACCGGGTGGCTATTCTGTGCTAATTACAGCCAATAATATTAGCTGGGAGTCGATTTTGGGGAGGAGGAGAAAAACAGTCCGCATCATCTTGAGATCGATAAGTCTCAGCCCGCGTGCTGGGCCCGTCCACTCCGAGACATTGAGGTGCGAGGCGCGAATGATGACCACTACGCCAATCTGACTCCCCAAAACGAAATCTATGTGATTTTAATCGCTTCCAAAATAAGCAAGAAATTTTCGCCAGTGGTGCATGGAAGCATAACGCGACCATTTTTTTGCTCGGCTCCGCTATCATTTTGTAGATTAGTTAAAAGACCAGAGGATTAGCTGCCACGAACTAATGGAGTCCAGGAAGAGGCACATTAGACAGACTAGCAGAAAATCTCGGCCAACCGTATCGCATTTAATCACTGATATCGGACGTAACAGATACCGCAGTCGCTGCGTTAGTGTTAATAAAGAACAATCATCTCGTATACGGCCCGTGGTTCGAACACGCATATTTTTGACGGACCGTACGTCGACCAAATAAAATCAAGGAAGTTGCAAGGTCATATAATTTACTCTCGCAATAGCTGACACACTGAGCGAATTTCGTTAGTTACTGCAATTGGCGTCTAAAATCGACAAGTGTGTCCCTGGTTTTAAAAAGAACGGCACGACGTTAGGCTTTTAAAGAACATGTACGATTTAGATAGCTAATATTTTACACTATTCAAGAGTCAGACACTGGACTAATTACTCATGGAATTTCTTCGCTAGCAAGTGTTACGTTACTCTCCACTTCCTGAACTCCGAATACAAAGGAATACTCAAGCTGCAACAGGTTCTTAAGAAAGGAAGGTTTGATGACGGAATGGAAGTAGAAGCTGAGCACTTCAATAGTATTGACGGTAAGAAAACTAAAGCAAATCATTATTTTCAGTTAAGGTAAACTCGTAACGCCTGTGGGATGTGGGTGGAAGAATACCCACAACTGTGTTGCATATGCGTACTGATAATGACACAGCCACTAAATAGGACACTATGGCCTCGGGGGTCAGAGGGCTGTCTATACACCCATACTGAAAGCCTTTAAATAAGGAGTGAGCCTGAATGTTAGCAGCTGTGGACCCATATATTGACATTTTCTTTCAAAAAAAGGTTAACAGTAACAATTTTAAACTACTTTGGTTACAACTGGCTCTAGAACAAATGGCTATTTACAATTTTGAACTAATTTGATTGCAATATGCTCTAGAACGAATAGGTGTTACAGGCGCCTAGGCTCATTATTACACTTGTTGTTACTATTTACAATTACGTACATTGGCTAGTTACAGTTATACACATTCTCTTAGATTTATTATTTCTAATTACAACCATATATACGCACCTAGGCTTATCCTTAGATTCATTATTGTGGCAATTTACTTATTTTTGAATACAATCTCTCTCTCTTAGTCCTTGTAGCCCCCAGTGGGGCATAGTGCCGCTACATAATTGCGGTTTCCGTAACTAGGTATTTTTTTACGGGGTGGAGTTGTTGGCCCCAAGCCCACCCCCAACCTGGAGGGCCAGTGGTTTTCTGTAGGGGTTTTCCTTCCCTTAGCACACGGGTTCCGGTTATTTAGAGGCGCCGAACACTCACCTCTCGCCGCTGTCACTCGGCTGCCGAAGCATTCCCAGGGGCTACGATGACGGGGACGTGTGATATGCGACTTCAGTGGCAGAGACCTGTTGTTAGACGGTAGGCATTACTCAGCATTTTCGAGAACATTGGTTGCGCTTGTTAACCCCACTGAGACCTGTTACCTTAGCCTTGAGCCCCCTTTGAAAACAATACTCTGGAAATATTAAAGTAAAGTAATAAACTACCCCAGATGGCAGTAGTATATTTGCCGAAACGGTACTTATCAGCTTCAATACGGGCATTTGTTTCTGAACGTATTCTGGTGATAATTTCATTGGCGTTCGTATGATCATTCTCAAACACAGATGAATTACGATGAACCCAAATAGAGTAGCTGACAGTTTTAACAACCAACAGCTAATGTTATCTTTACAGGGAGGAAAAGGTAAGAAAAAGACAACCTGCTGTATATCGAAAACCTTCTTCCAGTATCGATTTAGTATATTACATGCCCAAAACCAAACTTTTCGGCTTCTGGGGCAAAAATAGAAGAGCTGCTCTAAAGTTTCAGCAGCACCACAGAAGGTACGCGCAAGTGAGCCAATGACACTCAAGTCATGAAGTTTAACTGCAGTTTTAACAGCGCAATGTAAAATCAACCACTGCAACTCATTTTTACGATGTTCTCAGAAGTGGTCAAAAACTAAAGGCCAGATTCTGGGAAAACCGATTGCAGGAAATAGTTGCTTCCAGCGACGCGCACCAGGCGAAATTATTGAATCATTGCATTTTATTGAGGAATCAATAAATTTTACACTTAGTTTATTAAGATCGTTATGCGCAATTGGATTATAATTACTCTTTATGAGTGTTAGAAGGTTAGCATAAAATAGACTAGGAGTTAAAAAAACAGGATTTGCCGGTTACCTTGAAAAAAAGGAAGCGGAATAATGTTCCTAAGATGTTGGCCGAGGAAATATCTAAACGTAAAATTCCAGTCAAGGAAAATATCATCGCTGAGCTCCTTTAAACATGAGAGATGAAGGGCTGTTATTTTGGTATTAAAGTCGGGTAAATCGAGGCCACCCGATTTAAAGGGAAGAAGACACACCTCGTAGTTGACGAGATGCGCCTTCCCATGCCAAACAAAGTTAACAAGGATTTTCTTAATTTTAGAAACTATGGAATTAGGAGGAATGAAAATTTTATCAATATGCCAAAAGTTTGAAAGACCGAGGGTCTTGGCAAATACCACGCGTCCCTTAACTGTTAAATCGCGCTGCGGGCCATAAATCGGAATTTCGAATATAGATAATACTAATAAACAACGCTTTTGAGCGAAACTAATCAAAAACATATCTTGCAAATATAAACGTTTAGAAATGACCGTTTCTCAAATTAATTCACGCTGTTACATGTCTAACTCGAGTATCGAGATGATGTACTGTAAACAAATGTGACACTTCCGTACGAGCTACCGCTGAATATTTCATTATTCATTCAAAATGTTGGATTCAAACTGTAGAAAAAAAGAATGGAAAGAATACCGAAGATTGAAAACATCAGGTTGCAATTTAGAAAAAGGTGAAACTAACTTGCTGTAAAAAAGTATCATACTTGAAGTAATCATGAGCCAGTAGTTGGTTGTGCCAGCGGCTATGTTATGCTGCGCAGGCGCGTTGGACTTTTTGTTGTCGTTGGCGCCCATCTTGTTAGTCCCTTTCGTTGTTCGCGTGATAGTTTTTACCTTATTTACTGGCGATGGATTAAAAGTGCGTTCGAGGAGCGTAGAACCAAAGCGACTCGAATTGTGTGTGAAATCCAGTACGTGTCAGCATGTAAACGTTATAACTTTGTAACAGTTTTGTGACTAAGACATGCTCCTGCAAAAAAATTTTCTTGGAAGTGGGGGGGGAGGCTATTTTGGTGCCTTTACAGGAATCTCAAATTTTTCTGCATAGCCGACACAGGACACAAAAATCACAGCACGATATTAGGTTTGCGTTCTCCTTCGTCAAACTCGAATAATGATAAACTGATATCTCAATTTATTTTACCTCTAAGACAAAAAATTGATTCCATTTTTCTGTTTTTTCAGCTTGAATGGACGAACTATTCACGTCTCTATACCTCTGAACTTCGAGTTCCGTTAGTCAAGGTCGTAGGAAAGAATACAAAAACGAAAACAGAAGTTCGATATCGTTTTTTTTTGATAAAACGGGAAAATGGAAAATGTAAGAATTTCGTTTCCAAATGCCGTAACAAAACGTTAACATCATTTGTGCTTTTCTCGTGTATTCAGTAACAACCTCCGACCTCTTTCACTTTTAACAGGTTTTGGATAGCAGACAAAGAGTAAATGAATTTACTTATTAATTTATTTTTGTGCTGCTTTATTTTTAGTCGAAGTTGCGAAGCCCATAACAGGCATTCGTGTGCTAACCACGGGACCTCGAAGTCTGCGTGTTCAGTGGAAGAGGTTTACAGAAGGATCAACTGGTAGAGAAATTGTGGGATATAAGATCACCTACTTTGGTCCCAAGGATAGTATGACAGAAAAAAGAGTTGATGGTCACAACAACACTTCCATAGAGTTAAGAGAGCTGGACATCTGGACGCGTTACTGTGTTCATGTTAGTACGGTCAACGAGAGAGGAGTTGGAGTCGCTTCTCCCATGGTCTGCAACAGAACCTCTCAAGATGGTAACCGAACTCAGTCATAAATCTTAATCATACTATGCATATCCGAAGCCTATGAGATTGCAGCGGATATTTTTGCTTGTTTAGGCGTATTTAACACAAAGAAGTGTAAAACGCTACAAGCGAAAATGGTTCAGTGGGTAAACCTAATTTTCACAAGGGGCAAAGTTATGGAACTGCATTGTTTGAAAATGGCTAAAAACTCTATTGTTTCTCCTTACAGACGTTTATAATTCTCGAAGTAAGGTACAACTTCGATCATTTATATGAATAAATTACAAGGGTTCATGCGCATTCTGGCCGCAACGCATTGCATTCTGGGTAAAAGGGAGCAGAACCGATGACATCGAGATTTCATTTAGACTTTCTATAGATCCTCATTATGAATTTCTGTTCGCTCGCTTCGCTCGTTCAGCAAAAAAACAACACATAAGCATCGCAATATAAACTTGTGTGTAAAAATATTGAAAATAAGCTTAGTATCTCACTGATAAACGCCTCGAATCCTCATTTAGTTTTCATCACAAAGTTTTGGCAACCAGGCTCCCATCTGTTATCTTCCGCATGTGGTAAAATGAAATAAGTCAAGACCTTCAAATATTCAAATATTCAAATATTCAAATATTCAAATATTCAAAAGTAACGACAAACGCAGATGAGCGCACTTCGCCTGCTGCAATGGAATCAATTTTTTCAACTCTTCGGTGGTCAATCGTGCCGTGTGAAAAAAGGACGCAAAATGACTAAAAAACGCGCATTAATTAGGTTATTATTAGACTTTCGTCCCAATAAAGAACAGACAAAATTTTTTCCTCAAAAACATAAAAGTTTACCTGATCGCAACAAATACTTCCCGAAAAATTGTCTTCTCACACAGTTTAAAGTAAAAATGTATCTTTAAGTCAAATGTACTGAGTTAGAGTCACCTTTAAAGTATCCCTTACTGAGAGGGAAACAATTCGCCGACAGACTTCACATCATACACAAAGAGGCCTAGCAATTTAAGTAAAATCATTTTTAAGCTATTAAAGGTCAATCATAGTTTATTTCTGGCTGTTGACGTAGAGATTTTCTTCGAGATCATCAATATTATTTGTTATAAGTCAGAATTTTTAAGTCGTGACGGTTATCAAAGCAGTAGATCACAGAGAACACACCAACTTTTTTCTCTCACTCTTTTATCTTGTCATGTAATTACTTTTGCATACTTTGCGGTACTTGTTTAGGTTCCGCCATTTATAGCAACTAAAATCGTTTTTCATTACAATCACTCAGTCCCGGACAAGGCGCCTTTTAACGTTTCTGTTGAGGCCATCAACACCACAAGTTTACTTGTGTCGTGGCAGCCTGTTTCACAGCAACACATTCATGGCAGACTGCTGGGCTATCGTGTCCAGTATCGACCAGTGGGAAGTAGCCAGTGGAGTTCATACAATCACACAGACCTGTTAACCAATAGGCTGCAGCTTCATGGACTGAAAATGTACTCAACGTATGCGATCTCCGTGGCGGCTTTTAACGAAATTGGGGAAGGAATTCTAAGTGAAGAAATAGAGGCTCAAACGGAAGAACATAGTAAGTAGCAGTTAATTGATATAACTTCCCCTTTTATCACCACCTATTGTTGTGAACTAATTTTAAAATTAGACTATTGTAAATCATTGTAGGATCCACTAGAATTGACTTGCTCACATCAAAGTTATTAGAGTGGACTGGTTAGGAAACTTAGCAAGCTACAAAGAAGATTACAATGCTGCTTTGTTTTCATGTTGTGTGCAGGGTCACGGTTATGTGATCTTTTGTTCTAGGTGTGATGGCTCGTTCGACTATTGCATGGCCTTTGTTCATTTACATATCAAAGCCTTTTGTAATTTGTGCAGGTTCAACGTCATATTTCAATAGGGAAAGAGAAAACAAAAACATAGAACAAAGAAAGCTGCCAAGTTTCCTAACATTTAACTCTAATGACTATGCTCTCATAAGATGTGGCTTCATATGTTGCTCAGTTGGTAAAGCATTGCACCAGTATCCGCATTAGGCACGGGTCAAAAAAGCTTTGTATACCGCGCAACGTCTATTTGGAACAGCCTTTCTCAAGATCTGACTAACTTAAACAACCTAAACAGTTTTAAAAGACTTTACAAGCTATCACTTTTTGAACAATAGTCATTATTTCACATGATTATATTCATATTTTAGTAGTATTTTATTAGTTAGTTTTTATATTGTAAATTATTTCAAAAAGCCATTTTATTGGAGATTCAATAAAGTTTATTATTGTTATTATTATTATTATTATTATTATTATTGATATTATTATTATTATTCGAATCCCATTGAAGCCTGAATTTTTCAGGCTTCTCTTTCGCAGTTGTTTAGATTGCGTTTATAACGGCGAAAAAATGTATCATAATGTCATTGATTATAAATTGAGATAAGATGTCGAGGTCTTGTTTACGTGAGGTTTTGACCCTTTGTTCAGTTCGTCCAAACAGTTTCCAACTATTGCTTACTTTAAGTCCCAAGCAGGCCGCCCAGAGTGACAGTATTATACAACATAAGCTCTACCGCCATTTATCTGAGCTGGGAGCACATCGCTAAAGAGTTTGTCAATGGACATTTGTTGGGCTACCGAATATTTTACCAGATGGCGGACGCCACCGAGAGCTCAGAGTGGTTGAACAAGACTGTAACAGCGTCAGAGAATAGCACAACGATAATAAACTTGCATAAATTCACCAACTATGCCGTCCAGGTGGCAGCATTTACAGGAGTGGGCACCGGAGTTGAGAGCAAGGCCAAGTTTGTGACCACAGACGAGGACGGTACGAGCCTGTTTACATTAAACTATTACAATGTTCATAAACACATTACAAAGTATAACTACAACAACTACATTAGACGCTAAAAAAAGATGGAAAGCCATGCAAAAATTTCTAAGATCAAATAATACGGAACTGAGAGAAATAAAAGTATTTGTTCACTTGGTAAAAAAGTTTTCGGAATACTAATTACATGCGTTGGCATTAAGTCAAAAATCATCGCTGGAATTCCAATTGTTCAGACAAGGCTGGGGCAAGAAACATCATCAGCCAAATAAGGCTGGGGCTAGAAACGTCATCAGCCAAATAAGGCTGGGGCTAGAAACGTCATCAGCCAAATAAGGCTGGGGCAAGAAACGTCATCAGCCAAAAAAATCTTACGGCAATGAACATTTGTTCCTCGACCTTTGGGTAAATTTATTGATCAAAGATATTTCTACTTTTGATCCTTGAGTCCCAGAATAACAGTTGCTCAGCTACTTGTAAGAAAACATTTTGGATACGATCCAGATTAATTTTGCCTTTTCAAGCATAAACTCCGAACCATCAAAAGTCTGTTCAGCTGTCTTTAATAATGACTAACGATTGTACTGTAATTTTTTCAGTGCCAAGTGCCTCTCCGACCCAGTTGCAAGCAGTAAACGATACCAATTCCAGTCAATCTCTGTTACTTACGTGGCAACCGATCCCCTTGGAACAGAGGCATGGTAATGTCCTAGGGTACAAGGTTTTTTACAGAAAGCTAAATGAGACCCGTTTTAAAGAAAAACCGGTTCACCCCGACAGCGAGGCAACACAACTCACAGAACTTGAAAAATACACCAAATATGAGGTTGGAATTTTTGCATTTAGCGCTAAGGGGGAAGGGAGGAGAAGCCAGTTGAGGACGTTTCTGACCTCTGAGGATGGTGAGTAAGTTTTATAACGTCAATGAGCTTTATACAAGTTTATAGTGTATTTGGTCAATTCAAAGCATTTCATACCCAAGATAATATAATACAGTGCGATTCTCTTCCTTTCTAATAATGATGAATTTTCATAGTTTTTTCAACCCTAAGCTAATTATAACAATTTCCGGCATTTCTTAGCAATTTTATACGTAAATTTATGCATTGTATTTTATTATTGTTACTGTTACTGTAACAATAAAATTATTGTATTACTTATTTAAAAAAATTAGAACAACAATAATAATAGTAATAGTAGTAGTAGTAGTAGTAATAATAAATAATAGATAATATATTATATATAATATAAAATAATAATAGTAATAATAATCGTAATAGTAATAATAATAGTAATAGTAATAATAATTGTGATAGTAATAGCAATAGCAATAGTAAT
>JAOBYJ020033727.1:0-11661 GCA_025403565.2 Palythoa heliodiscus
TGCACAGCTTCTGCTGCATCCATAGGAAGAGCCTCCTAGTGAAGTATACTAGCTCACCCTTAGCCTCGGCTTCACGTAAAACCTTGGTTAAATTTCAGGAACTGTGAAAAGGTCTATTTGCATTGCTTTGAAAATGCAAATAATTTAATTCATCCAAATTTTAAGAAATATTAATACAAATTCCTTCAAAGCCATTGTCATGTTTTGCCTTGGTAATCTTAAATAAAAACGTTTTGTTTTGTGGAATTATTTTGCCCTGAATTTGTAGGATTTCAGCCTCAGAAACTACAGTTATTTGCGAGTTTTGTCACTGAATGCCATTCAAATCTGGTAGAAATTATTCACCTCCTGAGAGGTGGACATTGTCCTAAGCCTAAGATAGCAAAACAATCAGAACATGGTGGTAAAGGGTTTTTTTGTGATCCATTATTAGGTAAAAAACAGGCCCATGATTTATTACTATGGTGTCAAAAATGCAACTGTGATTCGTTATTGCCTTAAAATTAAAACTGTGATTTGTAATTCCACCAAGATTTCTCATTGTGATCCGCTATTATATTAAAAATAAGGCCGTGATTTGTTATCTGAGCCCCCCCCTTTACAACCCTGTCAGAAATTATGCATATAATTTAACACTGAGTCTGTTTATACTTGTCTTTGATTACATTTCTGATCATTTGACATTTTTCATTTTTCTAGGGCCGAATTACAGAAGAGAGAAGTTATTGAATCCAAAATCCTAGCCCAAGTGTCTGTTTTTTGGAAAAAATGGTTTTAACTGACAAAACTAATGGACAAAGTAATCCACTTATCGTAAACAACAAATAAATGTTTGGCATGAACATGGTTGGTAAAGGGTTTTTGATTGGCAAATGGCCTTCAACGTACGTAGAAAAATGTCACACAATGTGCATCTCTACAGGCAGAGTTGTGAATTTAGGCTATTCGTATACACTAAATAATTACACCCCAGAGAGGGTGCACCATCAGTTATTTGTAGGTTTTACTATCAGAGGATCTGAAATGGGTTAGCCATGCTGCACATGTTACATCTAGTGCAAATCAGACCCTTGGGGGGTTATCAGATGGAATTTTAGGACGATCTCGGTGGAGTGCAAATCCAGACTTTACTGTAGCCTAGTTAGGCCAAAGTTAGAATAATAGATAATTAGCCAGAATATTTTGGATTGCTTTACTTGAGAATTTTGTTTGGATATAATCAGATATTACATATTTCATTGCTAATGTAATAAGTAAACATGCATAAAGACCTTAAATTAACATCTGACACACAGCATTTGAAACAAACTTGAGTTGAATTACAATAATAATGATTTTAAAAAGCATCCTTGCTGACTAATACCCTAAGTTTTAACTGGGTGCAAGTCTTAGGTCATAAAAATGATTTAAGCACCTCCAAACACCAAAATCAAATTAATCAATATAATATTAATATTAAACAAGAAACAATTTAAAAACAGGATGTATCACTTCTGTTATTCAAATCAAATGTTGTTCAAACAATTTCCTTGGAGTTTTATCCAACTCCATTTGTACAAATCATAATGCTTGCAGAACTTACCCTGTTGAGGGACAAGGTACTATAACTGAAAATAAACTAGACAAGTAAATCAATTTTCAGGTCCTTGAAGGAACCAAGTATCTTGTACCAAGAAAATATACTACTACCCTTCATTTTTTTAAAATCAACATATTGTTGCAAATAACATAAGAGAACAGAATCAATCAAAGTTTTGTTCAAGTAGTTTAATTTGGCAATAAATTTAAATACAGATACAATCTTGCACAGAGGATCCACATAAAAATAATTGTATTACTGTATTCTGGTTGAATGAATATCACTTGACATATTCTTAAAAGAGTCCCTTGCAATGTGTTTCCACTTGATAAACTTACTCAAAGATAGGAAGCTTAAATATCCTGGATTCTAAACATCTCCAATAAGCACTCTGAATTGTCCTTAGAAGATCTACATACAGTATTAAACTATCTAGATGTTAACAAATGTTGAAAGTGTGGTGACATCTTTTATGATTTGACTGCAAATTAAATCAGTGACCCAGAACTATGGACATCTGAAGCAGTCTGTAAAGACTCATAGCACACTGAATCAAATATAGGATAAACTGAGTGTAAACAGTTGTGTTTACTTACTGCTAGTGTCTCTTCTCATTCCTGTGTTTGAGGTAGCCCAGTTCACCTTGATAGCCTGCATGAAAATAAAAGATAAACTGAGCCAAGATAAAGATCTAGCAGGCCGGCAGAAAAAGAGTTCAAGTGGAGGGAGTGAAGTCATTCATAATTTAAAACTGAAGCATCTAATAACACTGAGCCTCTGGCCAGGTGCTTACTGTCACAGAAAACAGACAGGTGCTACAAAGTAATTTATGCAAAAATGGATTTCTTTGCTCCAAGCTAGATCCAAAACTCACCACAAACAATAGTAGTGTAAACTTATGAATTCTGAAGAAATTCAATGAAAGTAATGATGCTTGCCCTTCTGAAAATAACATTGAAGATGTCTTAAATTTAAGGTCAAAGTGAACCACAACATCTCTTGAAAGAGAAAATTTAAACTAAACAGTCACGAAATTTAAAATTCACAATCCAACACCCTTCAAAGTTGAATGTTTCTGAAGAGTCCCTTGCCAGTGGCTTGACAAGAAAAACAATTCCTCAGAAAACCTACTGTTATTTAAGTTTAACACCTGATTGGATGTTACTCCATAGCTTACACAATGCTGGTAACAAAGACAGAGTAGAGTACTACAGTTAATGAGTTGTCTGTGGTTTGATGATGACAAGCTAATCCCCATCACTACAAACACTACCACAAGTTCTAACAACTAATTCAATTTCTGGACTGATGATAATTGAGAAGCTTGCTCTAGGAATTACTTTCAGTAAAATTTTGTTTCTTACATATATTAAATAAACACTACAGTTTTATATAACTTTGAATTGAATTCTTGTTCAATTTCTTAAAATTAAAAAATAAATTCAGAAAATGAACAAATCTTTAATGTGAGCTATCGATATTTTTAAAAAATCAGAATTAAATATCATTACATAATTATTTTTAAAAAAGCAAAGAAATAAGATACATACTATTGCATACTTTACATCCACATAATGATTTTAAATTACATGTATTTACTTAAGTAATGAGACAAAACTATGAGGGTGTTGTTATTAATTTTATTCCAACTGAGGATGCTGACATTTCAGTGGGTCTAATCCTGGAACAATAAAGATGAGAAAAATTTGCAAAACTTAGCTATAAAAAAGAAAAGGTGCATCAATGTTTATAACAAAATTATAATAAATTTATAGTTTTAACCAGAGACTCAGATATTATGGTCTTTGTGTCAATGCTTCAGGTACCTGCATTCCCCTTTTTTGTTAAACAGAACCTATTCATCCAAGTAGTCAATAAAAAATTTCAAACATTAATAAAATTATATTGTTCTGTTAAATTGTTTTGATTTGAACACCATAATTTGCTATTTACTTACACAACAAATGTTTAATTCAAGTATAAGACTTCACATATACTTAAATGGTCAGATCAAAACCAAAAACATTTTTTAATAAATGACAAAAATTTGCCTCTAATACAAGTTTATGTCAATTTTTTTTAACCTAAATGTCAAAAACAAATTAAATCATAAAAGTCATTTGTAAGGAGAAGCTTGCAATCTTATCCATTCACAATGTCTGTAACAGTTTTCTCTTCACTTAATGTAAAAGCATGTATGTTGAAATTGACATTTATGTGTAAAAGATCTGTAATACCACTCTTAACTCAAGAAATAAAAACAAGCAAAATTTCTCTGCACACACTTTTGATTGTCAGGTTGCCACTGATAAGCTGCGAAAATTTTATAAAGATTGATTAAAATCAGACGAGCATTAGTGTTTTGAATGTGGCGATCTACCCATTGTGGCTAGAAAATATTTTTGGTTGGTAAGTTTTTCCAGCCAGTTAAAATTTTATAACCTGAGGAGAATTTTCCAAACAATAAAAAAATTTCTAAATAGTTAGATTTTTTTAACTGCATTATTTTTAATCAAATAAAAACATTTTGTCCTTTTTTGTCACTTTTTTTCTCTCCACTTCTAAACCCAACCCTAACCACAACCCCAACCCTAACCCATTCCAAACCTAACCTTAACCCCTCTTACCATCTACACTGCACCCCCAACCCCAAACTATTGCACCCTACCCCGTCACACACACCAATCAATCACATTTTTTTTACAAAGAAGTTTTATTTGTACTTATGAAGATTTAAACCTCTATACTCTAGATTTCAAGTCAACTATCACTACTACTTGGCCACACAAGCAATCAATGCAAGTTCTCAAATATTTTCTATTCTTACCACTAGTTTAAAAAAATCATGTTATCTAGTTTCAAAATTTTAAACTAGTTTGAAAACTTCACACTGGTTAGAAAAATTTAAACTGGTTGGTAAATTTCAAATTAAAAAAATTTCCTGCCACAACATACCCATTTTTTGTTGTTGGAGGAAACTGCATTTCAAGTTTTGGCAGCAAATAAGATAGTATTTATATTCCTGACCCACCCACTTCCTTAGTACATGAAATGTAATTAGCTTCAACCTGTTTACAAGTATATACACGGTCAGACAGTTGAGGGTCTTAGAAAGTCCGCTTAAGTGGCTCACATGTTAAGGCGCAACTGACAGCTGATAAGAAGTGCCCTCAGTAGAAGAAACAGAAACAGGCCACAACACCAGGATCACTACCCTACTCTTTGCTTCAAGTGTGTGCGTTATTTTAAGTCCTTATCCAAGAAGATGCAAAGGTCTAACCATTGGCAGATGTTAGAGCAAAGGCAGCACCTTCTCCTCAATCATTTTAAGAGCCTGGGTGAAGGTTCAGCCAGGAATCAAACCCAAGCCTCCCACACTGCAGACTGGTGCCTTAACAACTGGGCTAACCAGGCGACGGTTTGTTGAAATCAAAGACGATGACAGTGGTTTGACATTTATTGTTGCACACAGTTACAGAGGTCATATCAATCATTTTACATTGGAAGTTTTCAATTCAACAATTTTTTTTTAAAACAAATACTTTGACTGTTTTTGCTATGGGGAAGAAAAAAGGCTTGAAAAGCAAAACAAGAAATACAGCCAAAAGGCCAAGAATAACCACGTACAAACAGCAGCCAACTCAAAGCAGCAAATGCTTTATGAAATGGTGTGCTCAAGTTGGGTGAGTTTTTATTCATCCATTTTTGCAACACCGTCAGCTTTGATATTACACTTTAAAATTGCTCTGACATTAGGATGCACATAAAGTTAGGTTCGAAGATTTCTATGATGCAATGGACATTCCTCATATTGGTGTAAATGAGACACAAATGGAATAAAACTGCAAACATAGTTTTTGTTCTGTAATTACTTCTTAACACTACAACTATAAGTAAATGTAAACCCTCTGTTGCTCTGAAAACATAAAAAAGACTTTCACCATCTCTTTTTATGTATATGGGTGTGCTAGATATAAAATGACATTAGGCAAACACATATATTATAAACATGTGGTTTTCACCAAAAGACAGTACTTTAAAGTAGAATTCAGAGATCAAAAACAGCAATAAACAGAAAATTAAAGCTTTCATCAAATTCTATAACCTTAACAGTGATGTGCAACACCAAGGATATTTAATTAACACATAATTCCATTCCTAGAACATATAGTTTTAGAGATACTTATTTCATACCTATAGCCAGTATCTGGAATGCTTTAGTGATAATATTAAGTGCATTTCTTCTCTCGTACTTTTAGGGGTAAACTTAAGGCCTTCTCTTTTAGAGATTATGATAAGTCTTTAAGACAACATGTTCATATCTAGATTCATATATGACTGTTTGTCCAAATTTCATAGGATAAATCTTTTTAATAATTTTGTGATCATGTTAGATTTCTAACAGTTTTTTATCACTACCATTGCCTTATTATTTCTATACCGTAAAATTCCAGGGGGGACGGGCATATAAACAAGGGAGCTTATTTTCAGAATTTTATGGCATTTTCTTGCTTATACTGCTCTTTGTTTTAGTTGAATGGCTTAACCTAGAAGGGGACTTTGTCTCCTCTTGCTTAGCCACCAAGTGTACCTAATGTCTGTCTGTTCTACTAAATCTGTAAAATAAATTAATAAAGAATAACTAAAATAAAAACTGTACACCATCAAAACAAAGGGTTTACCTTTCCAAGAACACTTCTTCCGTGCATAAGATGCAATGCCTTCTGGGCAGCTTCTCGAGTACTAAACTCCACAAAACAATATGGATCACTCGATGGCTGTTGACATAAGTTTACAAAAATTATTATCAAGCATATCCACTGTGATTGTAAGTGGTGCAAACCAAACATAACACAAAAACAACAAAAGCTATTGTTTGTGCTACAAACACATAAAGTTGTGATTTTTCAGATCAAACCAAACATGATCTGTCATGTAAATGTTACTTAATTCCCCATGCTAATATATCTGACACTCATTTTGTGATCACATCATCAGAATTTCAAATTGGGCTTCAATTTTACAGTCCATGAATGAATTTTTTCTGTATTTTCATAGAATGGTTGACTTGATGTGGTCCCTTTTTTGACACATTAAGAATTATAAAGCTAAATAAAAATGTGTGGTTTTTGGTGACATTGGCAAAAAACAGGGAAGGTAGGTATACTGTAGATGTAAATTTTGCTATCTTTCGAAAAAGTTTTGTAGAAATCTTTGCTACATTTACAGAAAATTTCAAGAAATCCATGAAATGAAACCTACAGATCAAGTTTTAGCAAAAACGTTTTAGGGTCGGCATAGGGCAGGTTGGATAAACTGAACCACACATATGGTCTTAATTAATAGCCTTATCTAGAAGTAACTTAAAAATCCAAGCAAGATAGTTTTGAACATGAAATTAAAAGGGAAATGGTCACACAGGGTAAGAGCCTTTAAGCTTAGAAAATATGTAACAAAAAAAGAATTTCAGAAACTAGATTTGACTTCCAAAACAAAATAACCAGCCCAAAATTTTAAACCTTGTAGACAATGATCAGAAGTACAATATGATGTCAGAAAATTTTTTATGAATTACTGAATTTTAACAGATTGTAATAAAGCTGTTTTACAAATGTTTTAAAAAGGAATTTTCTAGTCACAATTTTAATTAAATGAAAAACTGCAACCCAGTAATATTTTAAAACAAAATATCATTGTTTTACACATCCTTAAAGAAGAAAAATGTATTGATAATACTATTAATAGCAAGATTTCAAGTATCACAATTCTTATTCTGAATACTCTGGTGCAGTTGTATTTAGTTTCAATTTCAATTATACAAATTGGCAAAAATCTACAGATTTGTAAATGAATCTTTTAACTTCACAACATGACTGCTTCAAAATATTATTAATGCCTTGAATTATTTTTAATATCATTTATACCCATTTAAAACTGATTGATATATTTGTTAAGTTTTGTCCAGAATTTGATGGATTTATAATCTTCTGGACTTTCATCTTTTAAACAAGAAGCTCGTTTTCAGGCCAATCAATATTTGCATATGATTATTAAGTAAGTGTACTTACAAAAGCAGCAAACACACAAATGGATTACAATGATTTGTGAAGACAGAGAACCAACTTTTTGTTAATCTTTTAGCAAGAAACATTTAAAATCTAAACATAAACAAAAACAAGTTAAGTGGAAAAATAAATGTGTCTTAGTAATTTCAATAATTGATGAGAGAAAGTTCAACTCAAAACGATCTCACATAAGCTGCAGGATTGAAATTTTCAACACCTGAAAAAGCCCTCAAAATGGCTTCAGCCAGGAAGATTTCTACAGTAAACATGTATTACGGGAAAAGAAGTTATATTTTTTAGAGGTAATGATATTTACTTACCAATAAAACGCCACAGATCAGAACAACTCTAATGAACTTGGGAAACGCTCCAACTTAACCTTGACGTACACACTCCAGATATAATAGTTTAAATTTCCACTCTTGTGAATGAATTTGCAATTTGAATTCCCCGCTGACAAACATTTTTTTGAATGGCATGCAATGAAAAAACTTCAAAATCAAATGAACAAAGAAATATAAACTTGTGAACATTTTTCGGAGCACTGATAAGCAATTGTTTTGTTAAAACAATGCAAAAATACGTCCCCAAAGACACCATATTTATTTTCATATTGTAGCACTCAGGTTAAAACTGCCAATAAACTCAGCACTTTAATAAACGCAAGACGTCAAACTACAAGAATTACACCTTTCAAGAGATCAACTCATTTCGTAATCTAGGAAGTAAAAACGAGGAACGAAAAAAAAGAAGACCATCAAAACATCCTACAAATTTTATAGGAAATAGTAGCACAATGATGTTTCGATCGACGACCACGGACTCAAAATTTAAGGCAATCACTTGAAGGTGTTTAAGAAAAACTGTGCATGCCATGAAATTACATGTCATCGCTTCATATTAACCGATAATTTAAGTACTAGTAGCTGGAGTTTTGTCAAAGCACCGGTAAGATCTGAAAAAATGTTTCGTGTTTGATCGGGAATGTTCAGAGGAGGACTTACCGATGGCGAAGATATGATCTTGCATCTTATGACGGGTGAAACTTTACTGAATATTTCTGATATTAATGCCTCTGTACATTTTCGGTCCAAATTTCCAACATAACTAGAATAAGGGACAAATTGGTGTGAGAAAGTTTTAGGAAACGAATCCATACAGACACACACGTAACTTCCTGTAAATATTCGTAACAAAACGGCCATACAAAAAAAATTTCTACTCACAGACTATTTTGTACTTCTCTTCCACCTTCAAAGAACGGCTAAAAAAAGAACCAACAATGAATTAGTTTGTGATTTGTCAAGTTTAAGTAAAAAACGTCAACAATCCTCACCTGATTCGCAAAATTCATTGTAAAATTGAGATCTACACGCACAAAAAAAGACAAACTGTGTTACAACTGCAACATGATGCGCATGCGTCTGACGTCACAGACTCCAAGTCCTTTCGCGCAAAGGACCCTGGGTGTAACTCAAGATCGAAAAATTCCGTCACGTGCTAATTTATAACTCGCGCCAAACCGGCTTTTCCGGTATTGTGAAATAAATCTTTTCAATTCAAGAAAATTTGGTTTGGAGTTTTGGGAGAACTAATAATAGTAATATCTTTATTTCGTTGCATTAAAATTTCTCGTTTTTACTTGTAAACGACATCTTAACTGCTTAAAAAAAGATTTAGCAAGCGATGTAAAATTATATGTAATCTGTTTACAGTCGACCGACGGATCCAAAATTTTGAGGCAGTTGCAGGATCAGGGATGTCAGTAGCAAAAGCCAAATGGCCACTCTCGTCTCACTACATGTTTTAGTCATTTTCCTGATTGTTGATATTCTTCATGTAGAAATTGTCGCTTCTGTAATTAAGTGAAACTCGAAAATGCATCCGGTAACTCGAATGTATGACGGCGGAGGGCTCATTCTCCGTGTAAGAACCTGTGAAGTTCATGAGTGACGTCAGAACAAATAAAACAATGAAGTCAAAACAATAAATAGAACGAATATAATAGCGGAGCTCCGCGCGGAGTACCATAGCTAAGAAAAACTGGTAACCCATCGATGCTAGAAAATTTGGTTTGATAGTCATGACGTCATCGACCGTCCGTACGTACGTACGTCCGTCCGCACCTTCATGTAAGTCAATATATAAATGACCATAAACAAAAACTCAATAATGAGGAGCTCCGCTTTTAGCCTTGGCTAAATCTATATATTAGTAAAAACACAAAGAAAAACTTCACGGGTTCTTACACGGAGGTAAACCCCGGCGGAGCCACGGCACTCCAAGTGCGTAATCAGGACCTCCGCCAGGTGAAAAAATGCTCCGCCGTCCGAGAAACTGAGGTATTTTATATTACTTCCCAAGTGAGTACTATGAAATATGATTATTATAATCCAGTAACAGATTATTATAATCCGGTAATAGATTATTATAATTCAGTAATAGATTAAGGCACGGCAAAAAGTCGGAAGGATTAGATTATTATTAATAACATCATCCAGATTAATATTAATCTCTATTATAATTCTGATAAAATTCCCGTGAATGTTCGGATATAATACGTTGTCTTGATAATACAGATGATACTGATAATAGATCTATGACAGACACACTGCAGACATATCATAGAACTGGCGGGACATAACACTGATCACGTCAATCATATGACGAGCACTTCCATATGCTAGAGCTGGCACATACTGTAGATGCCATAGACTTCTTTCATAAATGGCGGTGATTTTAATATTCTTTTATCTTCATTCAAATTAGCCCTACTAGCCTCGTTTAGGTAACATATTCTTTTGAAAGTTTAACTCAAGAACGAGAACAGTAGGGCTAATTTGAATAAAGACCAAAGAATATCGATCATAATCGCCGCCATTTATGAAAGTGGTCTATGATGTTTAATACTGTTTAATGTTGACCCTTGAAGTAAATGAAAAGGAATAAGCTCCTCTAGGCCAGCGGTTCCCGGTGCCGTGGGCATGTGCTTTTACAAAACGGGGACGGTTAGAAAGGGAATAACAACCAGCTGCGTATAGGAATAGAAACATTCCCAAAAGACACCAGCTGTTTCGAGGTTCGGAACCGGCATATCACGGTCCAAGAATGCATAAAATAGTGATAAGGGTGCCGTAGACCGTTAAATAATGTCAATCTTTGGAAGGTTTGGATAAAGATTAATCCAGGGTAGGAATAATGTTAATGCTACATAGGATTAATAGGAATACCATGTAGGATCAACATTTATCAGAGTAATATTAATATTATGATTATAATTAATATTAATATTAATCAGATTAACGTTAATCTTATACGGTTACTATTAATCCTAATTGATAAAGGCACGGCTCAAACGTCGGTAATAGATTATAATAATCTATTACTGGATTTTAATAATCATTAGAAGTAATACTAATTCGATTAACATTTATCCGAGTTGTCCTGTCACAGTCACTCGATCCAGCCACGATCTCCCTCAACTTCATCCTCATCTGTCAACGCACGCGCCACACATCTTTCCACTTCTTCTTCCAACTTTCCATCGTTTTCTCCTTTTTCTCCCTCTTTTTGTGGTTTGTCAAGGACTGAATCCGGATGGCGGGAATGTTGCCGTTTGGAGTGTCCTGTCTGCCTGCGGTGCGGCGCCAATTTGTAAGCCGACAGAAACTGTAATTCACACTTTCCATCTGTAGAAGGCTCTTCATCCGTGATCTCAAACTTGCCTGCTCCCTGCTGTTTTGGCGGACGACGATGAAAGTAGGACTTGTGTCGCTGTATTTCTGTCTTGGAAGAACACCAAAATGAGCTACAGTTGTCGCACTTCCCCACCGAACTAGTCGGAATTCCCTATCTCTATGGCTTCTCACACATCTCAAGAAATGTGCAACAGTGCCTTGGATGGGCATCACTCTCCATTGGAGAAAAGAAGACTTCATTCTTCTTGCGGTCAATGTGCTAGAGCATAAATCGCCATTCTTTGAGGAGTTCCGTCCGTATTTGGTGCAGAAATGTTTT
>JAOBYJ020033834.1:0-11659 GCA_025403565.2 Palythoa heliodiscus
AAGAAAGAAAGAAAGAAAGAAAGAAAGAAAGAAAGAAAGAAAGAAAGAAAGAAAGAAAGAAAGAAAGAAAGAAAGAGAAAGGAAGGAAGCAAGGAAGGAAGCAAGGAAGGAAGCAAGGGAGAGAGAAAGAGAGAAAGGAAGGAAGGATGGAAGAAATGGTTGGAATTGAGTCGAGTGGAGTTGAGATGAGATGAATATAGTGCAATGGGATTGAATTGAAATTTGAATTGAATTCAGTTAAATAAAGAATGAATGGACGGGTGTATGGGCGAATGATGAATAGATTGATAGCTGTATGAATGGTTGGACAAACGAAGAACACAAACGAAATAATAAATGAATCAGTTCTAACTATAATTTCTTTGTTATATCGATTAGAAGAGTAAACAAATACAAATTTCGTTATTGTGTCAGTTGTTTTAGTGTTTCCTACCTACGTACGTACGATACGGTCTGTGTTTAGGTTATTAGTGTGTTACGAACGTAGTTAATGATTAATGAAAGACAAAATTTTCAATTTACCCGTTTACACGCTTGTTACAATTTTATTGCTTTTTTTACCAATACTGTTAATATAGAACTGTAATATATGAATGCTATTTTTATCATTATCAAAACTTGTTTTTCATTTTTAGGTTGTAATAGATGATATTAGTTCCAGGGTAGCTTGAAGGTTTTCGTCTGTTACTGTTAGGGTTTGTCAGGCACTTCCTGTTATCACAGTCCATAATATCATCGCGCATGAAGTAGATCGTGCCTTTGTATGACTTCATTCTCGTGGCCTCCGACCTTGTCTTTCATTCAAAGGCAATTAATCCATCATTCTGGCTGATAATTTATTGGATTATTTAATTGAATCCTGACTTCTTTTTTGTTTTGTTTCGTGCGAGTGCTTGTTATTGCTAACTTTTACGAAATCATTTGGTACAGACAACAATGGATAAACTTGGTACCATTCCGGCATTGTCTGGAAAATAATATTCTTGTTTGATCTTGTGATTATCTGGGTCATAAATGGAACATGCAAGGACTTTGTTTCTTAAGCGTTCTTGAGCAATCAAGATTGTTGTTGATTTTCTTTTTGTTTCCCCAGACGTTTGTTGCATACATGCCATGTACGCTTTTTAAAATATAGTACATGAGACAAGACACGTGCTGAATTTGTTCCTACAGACAGTCATAATACACTCCAGTGCGTGCAATATCAACCTATGGGGCAGTCCAGTCCACTTGAAGTACCAGGACGTGCAAACTAAATGTCTGGAAAGTATCTGTAAACTTTTTCAGAAACAGTAAATTTTGATCGAGTTTGAACTGTTCTTAATTTTTTTTGGCATTTTCAACTTTAAGTTATTCTCACTGTGTATGATTTCCTACGCGATAATTGAAGTTGATGTACCGTTTAAAAAACCAATTCATTTTTCAATAAGTTGGAATACAATGATTAACTTTACAACTTTATAGATACGTGGACTATTGATACAGAATTTGTTTTTGGCTTCGAGTGATTTTAAATTTTGGGCAAATAAAAATTAAAAATATTTTTCATCATAAGAAAACGTTTGTATGGTTTCTGACTGGAAATTGCAGTTGTATTCGATGGGTGACTTGTGCGTTAAAAGTGTCGTTTTGTCTTGCTCCTACCTGGAAAATATGGCAGTGGCAATTCATCAACATCTAACTTCTCCTTACATAACTCAAACAAAATAGTGTAGCTGGTAATGAGAAACTTGGAATTAATCAAGTGGAATAAGTTGTGAAAGTTGAAAAGCCAAGTTCTCCCAAACTGCTTATGTGGATAGTATAGAGTTCAGTTGGGAGAATTTACCAACAGGTCATTTGTCGTGTTTGAGGATTAAAGGGTCAAGAAAAGAGGACTTTAACACCAACGACCGCGTCTCAGAAAAAAAATATATTTCTGATTTGCTCTTTACTTTTTTTTGTGGTCATGGGGATTTCAGTGTGAAAAGAAAAAGATTAAAAGTTCCTCCTTAAAAATAAGCAAATATTGAGAACGTTTTTGTTATCAGGTCCTCGTATTCCCTTCAACTCCCACAAAGGTCTTTTCACGTTTTGTTTCTCGCGAGAACTACGTGCCGATACTCAGCTCGATACATACCAGCGTGCAGTTATTCAGCTTTTACTGTTGTTTTTCACATGGGGAGTCAGGTTAGCGGTCATCACTCGCGCCTCCCACCCGTCTACGCCCCGTGTTCGACTCCTGGGCTCCGCTGTGATTTGTCGATCTCAACATGACTCCGAGGGTTTTTCTCCGGATACTCCGGTTTTTCTCCCTCTACAAAATCGACATCTTATCTGTCATCCTCGGCGTTGCCGTTCTCATTGCTTTAAGTCCCTTTTTTAGCTCGTGATTGCCACCGGAGATAAATGTCTCAGTTTGAGGTCAAAATTTGTTATGTAATCTACGTGGTATCCCTCATTGGAATTGGGAGAGGCAGATCGGGCTATGGCAGACATTGCTTTCAGATATTTTTTACAAGGAAACGCTATAAAATTACAGTTTTAGACATAAATATTGTTATTGTTTCCATATTGTAAAAATATCTTCATTTTCTTGTCAACCATAAAGCGATATCGTTGTAACATAATATTATTAATATTATTACATATTTTTATGCGGCTCAGCGGAAAGTAACTTTATTTTACTAAAGACAATCTTTTTTATTTAATATGGACGAGTTCTATTTTTCAAAGGATTTAACTACATCTCTTAAAAAAATAATTAAATTTGCGAAACTTGCGAATTAGTACTAGCGATGTTATACCTGTAGTGTTGGCTTCAAAAGAATAATTATAGTCGCCCGTAACTCACAACGAACTGAAATAATTCACTTCGTCGAATCTCGTACTAATAAAAAAAACTTTTTTTGAACATTTCGTGTCTTTTCGAATTTAATAATTTTCTACTGATGGTTTAAATTCGCTCTGAGTTACAAATTTCGCCTTGTCAAACACTTGTTGTAGTTTACAAAGAGGTGAAGGGTTTTCAAACCATTCGTGACAGTTACTGAGTAAGGATAAATAAGTGCCACGATTTCTATCAACGTTCGGTGTGGGCGGCATTGTTATGGACTTGACAGATTTCTCTTTCAGACAATAACTACATTTTGAGGATTTCCCAATTATTCTATTTCATTCTTATCAGCAAGTCTCCTGCTGGTTTGAATTGAGATTCTTAAACAATAGATATCGGTTTGATGTCGAGTCTCGCTCTTGTTTCGCGCCTATCTTTAGATGATTTCGTCTTGCAGTTTTCGCTCATCTCCTATTGTTCGATCGCTTACTTTTCGAAAAGAACATGTTTATATTTCCCTAATTGTATCCTAATTGATTTGATGACCAATCTTTATGCGGATGAATTGTTGTACACATCAAGTTTGTATTCGGGGCAACTTTTGTTATGAATGTCCCAAAATTTATAATGTTTTTATGAATACAAAGCGTTCGATTGAAACTTTTTATTTTTAAATAAAAAAACACTACGCTTCTGGCGAAAGAACCTTTCAAGTTATGACAGTGGGGGACTTTTATCTTTCTCTGAGAGTTTTCAAAACATTTCATATTTTACACGGTATTTTTTGAAACGATAGTTGAACCTTTAAACTACATTTAATTTGCTGAAAGACTCCAGAGAAGAGATTATAGAGAGTTGACGTCTCCCAGAGACTGTAATTTTACAAAATTTATTCGTTCTCTCTGTCAAGCGTTGATTAACAATACTTATTTATCTAGCTTGAACTGACGAATTTATTTAAATCTCTACCAAGGAAACGTTACTCGTATCAAACTATTTTTTTAGATCTCTCGTGAATTTTATCTCTCAGTTCTGGTGTGGACAAATGGTAATTTCCCGAAGCCAAACAGTGCCGATATGAGATCACTAAAAATATTCCTACAGTATTTCAATTTAAGTCGCCACACTTGTCTTTGCCCTATACTAAATCATTTTTTAAAGCTTCCCACGCAGAGTTTTGTCAGTAAAGTACATAATACTTGCCGCAGTTATTGCTTAAATGCTATTCTTAAAGAAAAGCGAAATTAAAATCCGAAAAATCTTATCGCGTTGCTTCAGTAATTCGTTGCCTTCGGTTGCCTTGAAACAAGATCTCGTATTACAAATAGAGAGTTTCATTTCAAACCCTAGTTTTTAACCCGACGCAAGTGTAATTCGCTTTATAAAACTGTCGCATACACGCTTTCGTAAAGACATGTATTAATTGCTGGGTTTTTCTTTTAACTTTAAATAAACACCATTGAGCATAAAAAAGCGACCGAGTTTCGCTCGTGTTTATATCTATATTCTTTAGTTTCTTGATATCGACGTTTTTTCCGAGCTTGATCTTTAGAAACACGAAAAATTTAAGAAATGGTTTGCCCTTGAGAAATTATAGTTAATCTTCGAACTATGAACTGTGTTCGGTCAGTTCTGCTGTGTTTGAGCTCTTGAGGGTTTCACACTGGTCTTGTAAAGACATGTTTTGTTGCGTATGAGTTATGTATTTTAAAGCAGCAGGGTTCGGATGACAAACAGCGAGTGCATTTGCCTGCCTGAATCAGTGTAAAAAAAATAATGTATGTACTTCATGTTGGAAATTCAGAGGGGTTTACAATCTTCTGTTTCCAATCGATCTAACCAGAAGTTCGCATATTATTCTGCAATATCATTTCTAGTTATTTCTAGCTCCGCTGCTTAGAGATACCTTTAAGCCCGTAGGGTGGGATCTTAGCAAAGGAAGTAAAGGATGTGCTCGCTTCATTTTTCTTATAGTTATACAGTTACAAGATAAAGTTACACTTACAGAAGTATAGTAAGTAAGGAATCATTTTCGGTGTTTAGATGGTTTATTAATTCACATTTCCTCTCCGTCTCATTTGCAATGGATGAAAACATTGCCCGAGAGGTCGGTCGGTCGGTCATAATTTTTTTTATTTTCGCTGTCCGTGCGTGCGTATAATTTATTGCACGGATCGCGAGTGGCTCGCGTTAAATAAATATCCCAAGTATTAAATACAAGTGGAATATACAAAAGTTTTATTTTCGAACAATGGATACTTAAGCTTTCAGGTGCGCGCAGTTTTTCTTCGTAATGTTATGTTGTGGCATGAAATTCTCTCTTAAATTCTTTCAAATTTTTTCAGAACTTCAAGATGGAGTTCCTTCTTACATCAGTCTCCCATCTTTGTGACAGACCACGGCTTAAAGAGCTTCCAAACGATGGTCATTAGCATAATATGAAAATGAATTCAACTTTTCAAATCAAGTAGCAGTATTTTTCATGTGGTTACTATATAATCGTCCTCTTTGCCGTTGGTCCTTCTCTTTCGCTTTTTTATAAGAAGCGGCTATTTATTCGTAATCAATCACGTCGAATGGTTGAAAGAAATTATTTTTGAGACAATTAACAGTGAACCACCCTGCAATTTCAGCTTTGGTCGACTTAACATCCTACATAATCAGTTTATTCTTAAGGACAAACCGTTTTCTTTATTTCTTAAATTTAAATTGAAAACCTGACTTATTTTTTCAGTAGCAGGTGCCGAGATCCCGGGGAAAAGTATTCACTTTGTTGTTTTAAAAGAATTCGGGTTAGTAAAAATTAAAATGACACAAACACACACTCGACTTATCATAAAACGGATAAATTCTTCGTTATAATTTCATTGTTTCGACAGAATTACAGCATTTCGCAAAGAAAGATCACAAACTGAACAATGAATGATTGCTCCATAAAAGTTCGTATCACTGTCGCTTGACCGACATCGATGACAGCGAGAAGCGGTTATCGTCTTCAGTTTAAAGCTTGTATCTCACTCACGGGTGTAGTTTAAACTGAATTATCATTCACTTTGTGGTCCAACTGGCTCGAAAACATTAGAACCAGAACCATTACGACAAACACCAAGTGTAAAATTCATCATCTACCGGGAATGTTGCCAGGACTTTGTTATGATCTTATTCAACATTCGGGGCACAAATTTGTCAGCCCTTCTCACATCATCACAACAAAATATATCGCAGCCTGAAATTTACTGCTGTATTGATTTTCGTATTTCTTTTTGCCACAGCGAGTTTGGATAGAGATCACGGATTGCACAGCAACAATTTTGGTTGCCCGGCCTGCAAAACTTTCGATCATTCGTGCAGTTTTGCGAACGGAACCAATTCGAATGTAATAATTATTTCTTAATCCACGTGGCAAAAGAGACAACCCCCACACTAACTGTCAGCCAATCAGACGAGTGGACTTGCCGGTTTCTCACATGATCTTCAATACACGCTTGACTCGGTGTTGTTCGCTCAGAACAACAAATCCTTGATCCATTCCGGTAGTGTGGAAACATGGGTTCATTCGACAAGCTCGTGTGCCTTCATTGTACAGTTGCTCGAGTTGAAAGCTTAGACGGTGAAACCGAAGAGGAAGAGATAATTTCACTCTCGTGGGCCACCGTGGACTTGAAAACAAACCAGGTACAAATTTATTATTTTACAGCGGAAATGGTGTAAGTGCATTCTATCGGTGAAAGTGTCTCAAAATGAGTCACCGTTGGTGCGACGGCGATGTTTTACCCAGATTATATTTTTTTTCTTCTAAGCACTTCTTGTATTAATTCATAAAAATTGAATTTAGTTATTTATGTGCCCAGGAATTGTTTCTTTTATATTGATTTTAGACAGGCTCAGTGCTTACTAAAGTTGTGAAACCGTCGCAGACCGAGTCAGGTAAAACCTTGGACGAAAACTCTGTGATCAGCCAAGCTGAACATCTGTACGAAGCTCGCGACCAGGTACGGGTCACAGAATAGTTAGTGAGGGGACCGATCTGTAGTATTTCCTTAGACATTGTAAAGCAGTATAAATAATTCTTCATTATAAACTGGCTTCGATGTTCGTTCGTTTATTCGCTAATTTTTTTTTCCTGTTAAGAAAGGTCTAAATATTATGTACATATGTGACTTGCCCAGCGAGTTGTCAACGATTTCAAGGCACACACTTCATTTATTTTTTATACCAAGTTCGGGAAATGTCGGTCGTTTGTTATTGAAGAAATTCAACGCTTGAGAAGTTTCTTTCATTTCGGAATAACAAACCCTCAAACAGCCAAGTTCAATAAACGGTTTATGATTTCACTTTGGGGATAAAAATATACGGACAAGTTTATATTGATCTCTTGGGAATTGTGCGATGTCATGAAATCTTCCCAACTCACTGCGCTGTTGGAAATAATTCGATCTAAAGAAATAAAATATTAAAAAAGGACAAACAGTTAATTTTTATGGCGGTCTATTCGATGTCTGAAAATAAATATTGTAAGTGAATTGTTGAGATGAGAGATTGTATCAAGTCTTGCATGCTATAAGTGAAAACTTGCCAAAGATCAATTCCCGCAAAAGACTTACGCTAATATAAAAAAATCAGGCTGTAGATTTAGTGTGGGAGCGATGTCAAATTATGTTTATATTTAAACAAGAGTAAATAATGGCTGTTTTGATGTCATTGTTAAGGCCTAGTATAGTTGTGGAAGCCTTTCAATTACCATAGTTTCATGGAAGAAAACCACCAAAATCTCTCAATATTTTTTTCATTCTACCTTAACCCCCCAACCCCCCGCGCGACATATTATTTCACTCATTACCATCAGATGTAATATTCATGATCTTATCATATCTTCCAACTAAAGTGTGAAAGCAAAGTTCAGGATAACCAATAAGAAGTTGGCGCTTTAAACTTCATGTTTCTACGAGGCAACAGTTCCTACGGAAATGGGAAAATCACATATTCAGTAATGGGCAATCACAAAGTTTCCGCGAGTTGGGAAGTAAACTAAGATGTTAATTTCGCCACGGTAGTGACATTCAATACTAGGAGTTTATCAACTTGTTTTGGCCCGTCTCAAGATATTCTACGCAGTCAGTAATATTTTTTTTATTGTCGTCAACGATTTGCCTTCGCATCGCAGGAATAGATAATCGCTTGATGAATGATAATGACGAAAAAGTTTTTATATTGATCAGTAAACTCTCTCTAAAAATACGAACCATTAATTTACCACTCTGCGTCAGAGGCTAGATCATTGTGGGGAAGAACACAAATGAGAAAGTATTTTTATAGGGCCCATTGACGTGTTGTCCGTCTCTCGGCTGGCGACCATTCATGGTCGTTTTCCGTTCGGCAAAACAAATCGCTTGAACAAAAATAATACTTTAGATAGTATATATTTCTTTAATGAAAGACGCTGGGAAACACACTGCATGACTTTTTTCCTTTTTGTAAAATCTATGGGATAATGATGCGGAAAATTCGCCACAGATCCTAAACATGAGGCCCTCGGCAAGGAAACCTAAAAGCTGTTGGTGTTTTCCCTGTACGTCCGTTTCAGGAAACCCACTCAAGTGTAGCTGTCACAGTTCTTTATTGACAGCCAATGTTTACAAGAAAGAAATTATGGTTTGGCTCAGTTCGCTTCGTTGGTTAAGGGTTTTGCCGCAAGGCTGTCTCCTTTGAAAGCAATTACTTCAATATTGTCGTCTATGAAAAGCAAGTGACTCTGTGCTCGAACATTTCTAATTACTGCCTTCCCAAATTCATAATTAATTCAGCTAATTGTTCTCGATGCTGCGAATAGTTTTATTACATTAAAATAAACTGAATAGAATATTGTGTATGTATTATGAATAGTTTTCAGATTGTAGTTATTCTTCTTGTTATCGGTTGAATTGCTGCGGCGATTGTTTTTGTTTTCTTTTGGTTTAGTATTGTATTAATTGAAAGCTGGGAATTTATTTTCAAATCCAGGTATTCTTTTGTACCTTTTTCTGCCTTTACATTTTCCGTATTTTACAACGTAAAAAGTAATTACTTTAATCGCTGTACAAGCTTTTTTTAAAAAAATAAGAAAAACTTTATAAGAACAACGAGACTCGAATTGACCAAAATTTAAAAACAGTTAAAGAACAAGCTCAGGCTGAGGCTCGATAACTATGAACTGAATTCTTCAGGTAAACTTGACCGATACTCGTAATTTAACTTAGCAACACCGCATAAAACACAGAAAGATTCATTGTAATCTACGGATCTAAGCGCTATAAAAGGCTGGTTAACAAGAAATGAAAGTAGTTTGCCTCTAAATACAGTCTTGCAATACATCTGCAGTGCGAGGCATTTCGTTTCCCAATATTTGTAATGTTTCTATTTTGTTTCTACTCCAGTGTAAGCCGCTCATAGAAATAAAAACAAACTAAGAACAAATTGAGGCTGAAGCAGCCAAAAAATTCAGAACAATGAGCCTCGGCAAAATCCACTGGTTCTTATAAACTGAAAAACGTATATTTCTTTTCCTCAAATCATAAGGTTTTAATGACACAGTTGAGGTAGATTTTTGTCAATAAATTATAGATTACGAGTAAAGCGCAAAACAATTACCGCAACCATCGTTTGTGTATGTAGCAGTTGATGTAATAGTAACAGTAACAATAATAATTATAATAATAATAATAAAAATAATAATAAAAATAATAATAATTATAATGTTAATTATTGATATTATTATCGATAATGATGATAAAATATTTACAATGATAGTGACGATGATGATAATAAAATATTGATAACAATATTGATGATCATGATCATGATAATTGCAAACTTTGCTGACGGCGTTGTTGCCATTGCTTGTGTTATCACTTTTCTCTAAACTGCAATTTTGTTGATCTTGCTCGAAAATGTATATAAATTTACAGTTCTTTGGCTTTCGTGATTGACCCTTAATGATGGTAAAAGGGCGATATTTAATGCAAGAATTTGATGATGATGGTTGATAGTTGATAAGGAGAGCTGAGGTAGTTGATGGGGATAGTAGATTTCTAGATGGGCCGGATAACAGATGGGATCGATGATGATAATTGATGGGATACTTCAGAGTTGAGGTCGATAGGTGGTAAGAATAGTTGATGATGATAGCTGATGGGAATAGTTTATTATAATAAATAACTGGGATAGTTAATGATGGTATTTGACAAGGATAGATGATGTTGGGAGATGATTGGAGTAGTTGATAGTTGATAGGGATAGTTGATGATGAATCTTCATTTAAATGATATTTATAGATTGGTATAGTTAATGAAGATAGTTTATGGGGATAGTTGGTGATGATATTTGCTGGGGATAGTTGATAGTTTATGGAGATAGTTAAATGATAGTCGATGGGGATAGTTGATGATAGTTTATGGGGACAGTTGATGATGATATTTGATAGGAATAGATTATGTTGACAGATGATTGGTATAGCTTATGATGATATTCGATGGGGATAGTTGATGGGGATAGTTGATTGTGACAGTTTATGGGGATAGTTGATGATATTTGCTAGGGATAGATGATGTTGATAGATGATTGGCACAGTTTATAAATGATGATAGTTGATGGGGGTAGTTGATGATGATAGTTGATGGGGATAGTTCATGATGATAGTTAATGGGGATAGTTGATGATAGATGATTAGCATAGCCTATGATGATAGTTGATGGGGATAGTTGATGATAGTTTATGGGGATAGTTCATGATGTTTGATAGGGATAGATGATGAAGAATTTTGATAATAGTGAGATAAATGATAGTTTATTATGGTAGGTGATGAGGATAGTTGATGGGAATAGTTTATTATGATAGATGATAGGAGTGGTTCATGATGTTGATGGTCGATAGGAATTGTTGATAATAGATGATGATGGGGAAAGTTTATGTGTTGACAAAATTTCGTGATGTGATTGGTGATATTGATATCGTTTTAAATTGGAGTTTTTCGGACCGCACTGTGTAAGCAGTAGATTTATGATGGGTTTTCTGTAGCTTAAATTGGCTTTTATTTTAGGATGGAATACCTGGGCTACACGTTTTCATGTCTGTGATTCCACTAAATCTTGAGTATTTCTTTACCTGTTTCAGACAGTACCGCTGTTGTAAGATCTACAGATGACCTGTTGTTTAGGAACTGAATAAATGGAGCCAAACAGTTTGGGCTTTACTAATTAGGAGATTAAACTCAAGTTAAAAGCTTGTCTCCATCTTAAACATTATTTAGCAATCCAAAAACTGTTTTTCAGGGATCAATTAAATCTGAAAGAAATCTAGTTTCATACATATATTGACTCACTAGCCACGTATATTAAACAACAAAATTTTTCCTTATTGCTAGAAATAGTGAAATGAATTTTGAAAAAAAATTAAGAGTGCAAAAATATACATAAATCCAAATCACGCTGTTTAATACATGCCTCAAGTTTACGAAGATGAAAAAAAACTTGCTTTGATTGGAAATGCGGATTTTTTTTTGTCATTGTGGTAATCTTAAGATAAGCAGGCAACGCCAGATTCTTAAATCTCTTTTTTATCAGCTGTAATGAATTAACACGGTTAATTATTAAGGATATTATTTTCCACACTTTTAACGTATCGTAAAAGCGACATGTTTTTCTTATTTGATCATAAGGTTTTGGTAAAAATTAACTGAAAAGTGTATTTACAAATCGTTTTAACTTTGTTTGCCTGCGCGAGAATTGTAATGGAACAAAATTTGACGCCTTTACAAAAATTAACATGTTTGTCGTTATATCCCTTTGTGTACTCATAATTCAATTTCTG
>JAOBYJ020033944.1:0-20146 GCA_025403565.2 Palythoa heliodiscus
GAGTAGAGTAGAGTAGAGTAGAGTAGAGTAGAGTAGAGTAGAGTAGAGTAGAGTAGAGTAGAGTAGAGTAGAGTATAGAGTAGAATAGGGTAGGGTAGGGTAGGGTAGGGTAGAGAAAAGAAGAGAAGAGCAGAGCAGAGCAGAACAGAGCACACCAGAGTGGAGTGGAGTGGAGTGGAAGAATAGACTGAGGAGAACATATGGCCGCAGACTAGAGAACTGCAGAGCACAGCGTACGGCACAGCACAGTTAAACATAGCGGAGTAAACTGAGGAGAACATATAGCCGCAGACCAGAGTAGGGCAGAGCACAGCACACGGCACAGTACAGTTTAACATAGCAGAGTAAACTGAGGAGAACTAGAGAAGAGCATTTCCTGAATGATACGTTTTGTCTTCTTGCTTCTAGGAATATTCACGTGATTGACAATCAGAGGACTTTGATTCAGCATTCATATCGGCTGGAACCAAAAAAACCTTAACACTATGTATACAAACCGTTTAAGCCCTAAATACGACCAATGAGTAGTCGGTAAACTCTTCCACTACCTTCCCATTTATACAAACTTTGTAAAAAGAAGTTATGTTACTGTGAAATATTTTGTACCGCGACTGAATACACGAAATTATACTACGAAGTGCTCTTTGCGCTAATGTACACAATTTAAGCAAATCCAAAAGAGAAATGAGAAAAAACACACTGCAATACTAGAGCGGTCCTCTACCAACTTAAATAGGAAGCAACATTTGTTGGCAGCAGGTCAAGTTATTGGGTTCATCTGTGAGGTTGAACAACCATCAACGATTTTAAAATGCGAAGGAGTCTGCACTGAAGTTACAAGCAATTATAACGTTAGGAAAAGACTTTCACGCGCTAAAAGTGAACACCTGAAAAAAAAAATTCCTACTAAGAAGCGACGTGTAAATATAAATGGCCGGACAAATAAGTGAAATAGTAGTAAAAAAAAAGAGCACAGGATTATCAGTCTTACTTGCAAACAATTTCATCTTTAATCTTTTTTCTTAAACTGATTAAGAGAAAGAGATTTGTTTTGATAATTGACTGAATTCCAAATTTTAGGTCCCTGGAATCTTATATTGAGTTTCTGGCCATAATTTGTTCTAGCCTAAGGCAGATAAAATGTATGTTTTGATGCGGCTCTTGTGTTATGCTATGACTGTGCTAACATGTGTGAAGAATGAATTGAAAGTTGAAGGTAATAGCTTGAATTTGATATTGAATTTTTCATAAAGACTGACATATTTGAGATCACGAGATCAAATAATTTAACACTATTTAATTGTTTGAATAAAGGGCTTCAGTGCTCATCAAATTTTGAAAAAGTATAATGATAATCCAACTTCCAAGCCTTTTTAGCTTATAAGTTATTTTTGGAAGTTGGTACCTTAAATATTTAATACTCTGTGCTAAGTAAATTTCTGTAACTTGGCAAATATTGAGGGTACAATAAATTGCTGTTGTTGTTGTTATTGTTGTTGCTGTTGTTGTTTCGATTGAGGCCTTTCTGCTGTTGTAGTGTAATAGCTAAAACATCCAACCTTTCAGCTTTCCACGGCCTCATCAGAGATGAGTTGGTATACTAAAATGGTGTGAAGTCCATAACCTCATTGAGCATTGAGCGCTCAAATGGCAAAATGGCGGGTCTTCAATGCTCAAAAAACGAACATTCAACAAGAAAAAACTAGAGCATAAAAGCCCGTACGTTTGTAAAAATTATATTTTTGTGATCTCCATACGTTCTAGTTTTAGGGAAAAAAAATTCAGGTCAGTTGCTCTTTAAGATCGAAGGATTGAATTTCGGTCGACTCACGGCGTAAGATCGAGTTTGGGTTAAACGTCGATCTTTGCATGTGTCGAACTAAATTCATAAATAATAACAATTATGGTAGTGTGTATTCAGTCCCAACTTGAGAGTTTTTTACAATTCTCTGTTGACTACATTTCGATCGACTGAATTAGGAGCGACATTGTGACTCAAGAGTCGAACGTAATTAATTTTGGTCGACCAAAAGTGTAATTTCGTTCGACGCATGCTAAGATCGACGTTTAACCTGGGCCTTAGTCTTTTTAAAAACGTTCAATGACGGTACGAACTTCTCGCTGCTCTTCATGACGCTATGAACTTTACGCCATTAGCATACCAACTCATCTCTGATGAAGCCGTAGAACGGCGAAAGCTTCGATGTTTTAACTATAACTGCAACAGCAGAAAGGTGTTTTACTTATTTGTCTCACCATGCAGCTGAAGGACAACTTTATTAGATTTTAAAAAAACGACCGGAGCTGATGTGTAAACGCTTTTGAGTCCTTGAACATTTTAGATAGTACACACTTTTTGTTGTAAGAATAAACTTTATAACTGAACACCCAGGCTGAGATTTGCCCAAAAATTAGGAACAAGCTAAGAACAATCACCCGGCTGAAGTTTTGATTAGACAAATTTAACAATTTTATTTAATCCTTGTGACGTACATGCCCATCACTACATTTAGTTCATAATAAAATTCTAACCGCTCTTTTCTCTTTTCATCATACCACTGGAGGAAACAATAACAAACTCGCATTTTTTAGCTAGCGTCTTTTTATTGTTCCGGGCAATTAATCCACTGTTTGCAAATATCAGGAAGTAAGAACAATTTAAGAACAATTTGAGACTGAAATCGCCAAAAAGTTAAGAACAGCCCAGGCTCAGTCGAAGGTTACTGGTTCTTATAGAAAAAAAGCGTGTACTCACAGAAGACAAAAGTAAACTAACTAAAAGTTGAAGACGAAAAGTTATTATCTTAGATTATTTCGTTACATACCAATTAATTCATTACAAAGTGGGTGTTGTAATCATGTAATTGTTTATTTATTGGGTTTCATTGCTTAATAAAGTTTATTCTATACAAATCTATACACTGATAAAAAATGTATATATAGCTTAAAGACAGACTATACATGCTAGACACTCTATGAGGCTATGCAGGACTCTTTAGAAGTAAATTTCTTACTGCCGAGATATCGACATTATAATGTTCTTTCATATATATAAAATGGTAAAACTATATCTTAAAAATGCAATGTTTTCGATTGTTTATGTATGCGAACTGGAGATTAGACCCTTCGCTAAGTCAGTGCCGCACTTCTTTTTTAATTGCGGAATGTCACCCCCGTATCATTATTGTTTGCACGCATTAACCAGAAGATAATCACATTTTGCAGAATGTTCAACTTTTTTTTAAAAAAAATAGCTGTTTTAACATTATATATGAATTTTGACCTGAAGGCATACGTTGAATCCAAAAGTAATGCTCTTATTTCTATTCTAATTTAGTTTTGGTTTTCGCTTGGATAAAAAAACGCCCATTTCTGACATACACAAACAACTATAGCATGTTCTATTACCGTCATTTTTAGTAATAAGGTTGTTATCAAGGAATGAATTTATCAGTTACATCTATGATTACACTTTTTAATTATGAAATCACTGGTGATTCCTGTAATTTGATTGGTTCCCCGAACGTGATTTCAAGCATCAATCTTTGTAACTGCAAACTTTTGAATTTGTTATCGCACTCTTTTAATCAACTAATCCCAGGCTAGACTATACAAAAACCAATCAAAAACCAGGTAATATGAAACTTTTTGACAACGCTGTAAATTGAAAAAAACAAAAGACAAAAATGAACGACAAAGAATCAAATATAAACCTACAATTTCTTCTAGATGAGTCCGCGTTTTAATATAAAAATAATTATATTTAGCTTTGAACTTCATGTTGTGCAATTTCGGTCTGAAATCATAGTTGTGACTTCAAGTCAATTTTGAAATCACGCGTATGATTTCTAACCAATTCAAATTGCACTCTACTTAGTCTCGTTACATATCATATTTTTAAAAGGCCATACATATAGTATTCAATGTTATACCATTTTCTATTTGGAACGTGCATACAGTAGATAAACACATCGCACAGCTCAGGCATTGTCCACACTAATGCGCTTTCACTTGGCTTTGTTTTCGGTGACATCGAAAATCATTGATCGATCTGCCTCCACTCTGCCGTTTTCATACTCATTGTTTCACATTAAAACGCTCAAAAACGCTGAATTGGGTATCGTGACATAAGTTAAACAATATACAATACATGACTGTTCACGAGGGAAACATCTGTTTTGTTTCCCGAGAATCTCCGTCTCTGGAAACATTCAGATTCGAGGGAAACAAAACAAATGTTTTCCGAGGGAGCAGTCATTAAGTGTTTTGTTATATAATATCAACAAAATAAACCACAATTATTAAATTTTCCCGCTCTCAAACGTGACGCGCGACAGCAATGTTCACCGGTTGGCCAATAATTTTTGAGATGTTGACTAGCCGGGGAACATTTGATTTGAACTCATCCACGTGACCTCGATTTAGTCAACGAGAACGCGCATTCGAGTTGAAAACGCACTAGCTATATAACAATGTGCACATGTTCAAAAGAAACACCGGCCATGTTTGATATCGCATGGACGCGAAGCCTGGCCACCACTCATGTGATGTGGATGACCTAAGGCCTAAACGCATCAAACTGAATGCGGTTTTGAACAAAAATGCCCAAGTGTGGACAAGGCCTCAGAGTGTTTTTTGGAAAAATGGTTTTTCTTTTTTCGCCTATAGGTCTTCGTCACTTAGTAAAGGTAGATATCGTTTATTATGGCCTGATATTTTGCAACGCTTTTGTTATATATAATACAATTAATACACATACGCAAGGCAAGATTTTGAACAGCAACAATTCCAACCATCTACCTTTTTCTTCTCATAGATGTTATATATATTTTTTATTTTATTGATAATAGTTGGCAGCCTTAAAACTCCTTTCTCAATCCAAAAGTGTTGATATTTTCCAAATGCTGCAGCGCCATTCCTATAGTTCATTATCTCGTAAAAATAAACCGTTAATTAACGTTGTTGTTTTCATCCTGACCCACGACTGGCTCTGGAATCAAAACTTGAAGCATTTTATCGCCCAGCCACGTGGGCATCCACGCGATGCAGTTCAGTGGGAAGCTGCTGACGTGATAACGCGTTTTGGGGGCTTTGGACGCGACGGCGTCTATGACCGCGTCGGCAACTAAGCTGATGTTTGTATTGCAGCTTTCGTGGGATGAAAATGCTTTTAGAAAGGCTTCATCTGTGGAAAAAAGAGCGTCAAGATATAGTTATTTCTAATTTCATCGCAGAAAATTAGTTTCTGTAAACACAAAGCCGGCCAAACTTAACATAGGTATTTGGCAACGCAACTACTTGCATTATAAACGTAAAGGCATGCAGGGGCTAGTGGTGAAGATAGAAGAAAACGTGAATGGTAACAGTAACCACAACAGCCAAGGTAGGGTAAAGGTATAGAGGTACAGAAAAAAAATGATATTAAAGTGAAAGATAAAATAAAAATAAGAATAAATGTAATGCTAAAAGTAAAGCCGTTGGAGATAAAGGTAAATGTAAAGGTAAAGGTAAAGATAAGGGCAAAGGTAAAGATAAAGGTTAAGGTAAAGATAAGGGCAAAGGTAAAGATAAAGGTTAAGGTAAAGATAAGGGCAAAGGTAAAGGTAAAGGTTAAGGTAAAGATAAGGATGAAGACTGATAAGGGTAAAGATAAATGTAAAGGTAAAGGTAAAAATATTGAAAGGTAAAGTAAAGATAAAGGTACAGGTAAAAGTAAAGGTAAAGGTAAAGGTGAAGATAAAGGTAAAGGTAAAAATAAAGGTAAAAGTAAAGGTAAAAATAAAGGTAAAGATAAAAATAAAGGTAAAGGTAAAGGTGAAGATAAAAATAAAGGTAAAGGTAAAGGTGAAGATAAAAATAAAGGTAAAGGTAAAGGTGAAGATAAAAATAAAGGTAAAGGTAAAAGTAAAGTTAAAGGTAACTTTTTTTTAACGTCGGTAGCTCCGTCATTTCATATAGCTGGTATCATGGAAGCCGACGGTGCGCCCTTTACCCCCTCCCTCTGTCAGTGCTCCTTTTTACATAAAGGTAAAGGTAAAATTCAAAGGTAAGGGTGAGGGTAAGGGTAATGGTAAAGGTAAAGACAAAGACAAAAGTAAAGAACAAGGTAGAATGTAAAGGTAAAGTTAAAATTAGAGGCAAAGGTAAAGCTAAAAGTATAATAGTAAATGTAAAGGGAGAGACAAAGGTGGCAAGTGTTAAAGCAAAAGAAGAGGTTAAGTGACTTTATTGAACTTTTGTAGTTTAACCATCCGCCTTCAAATGCAGATGATGTTGCTCCATTGAATCCAACTTTCAGCATGTTCCGTTTTATGATTTAAAGATGATGCTACACGAATCAGAAATATTAGGAAATAGCCTTAAAGTTATCAATGTACTTACTGTCGTAATAGAAGCTCTCCCCGTAATCCTGGGCTACGTCAAAGGTCAAACCTTTCCAAGCTTTGTGGAGATTTTCCATAATCAAATCTGTGTCAAAGATTGGGGTTTTGAAAGGTCCCGGAGCGATGATGCTGACCAGTACTCCCCACGGGCGCATTTCCCGTCTCAAAGCATCAGAGAACCCTTCAACACCATATTTGGTGACACAGTAGGCAGCAAAGTTTAATACGGTTATGCTTCCTGCAAACAGATGTTAAAATGAAAATTCTTGTCAAAGGAGAGTGTGAACAGTATTTTAAAAAAGGTAGTATTCCTTTATAAATTACAAAAGCAAAGCTTATTTTAATATGTTACCAGTGCTCGTCTGATACGAATGTGGCAAAAAGATCTTTGTTACGTACACGTACTCGGGCATAGCCACGGTTCTGCGCATGATCGAAACTTGAGCCGAAATCTAATAGCAGCTTTGCTTTTCGTCCAATCAAAATCATCCAGCGAGTTTAACTGACATCTGCAGGGGAGATGTTGATAGCGCGTACAAAAAAGTGTTTTAACATCATATTTTAAATTTTTTATGTAAGAATACGTGAAGATTAGAGCAGAGCTAAAAAGAAAGTTCTACGACATAAAGTAAGATTTAAGATTGTGCAATGTCGACCTCCAGTCTTCACAACAAACGAAATTAGTGAGTTTGGGAGCAAATTGTTGCGGCTTTCAAAGATCATTGACCGTGAACTGTTATACACATGTTTATACTGTTCAATATTCGATTCGCAGTATTCGCACGCGTTTCGCGTTTGAAGTAGGATTTTATTTAGCAATTATCAATAGTGAACACCAAATCCACTGACTTATCTTTTTTTCTGGCATGTCTGTGCATCTTATGTCATTTTCTACACTCCTGGGGTAAATTACAAACGGCTTTTCGTGGACGAGAAGAGAACGATCAGAACGATGACCAAAACACATCATCACAGCATTAACTGTCGCTATACATTTTGGAAGGCGAGCTGATGAGCTCTCGCTGGAGAAAATTTCGCAAGACATGAATAAATTCCATAAGTCGTGACTGAACTCGTGAAGACAACCAATACAACGGTGGCCCAAACGCCATAACGTTTCAAACCTTCTACTCACTGCAGCAGCATTGCAGCTCGGAAAATCTCTCTTCGAAACGGCTTGGTCATCGATACTGAGTTAGGGTCAATGTGGAAATTTTTGGATCATATAAGATTTTAGGCAAGAATACAGTAAAATAACACACACAAAAATTACTGTGATAACTTATGAAACAAAAAAAGTGACTCTTGACAATTGATGTAAAAAGGCGAAGAAGATAATTTAAGATTTCAGAACGACAACACAAATTGTTTCATTCGTTCCGGGTCGAAACAGATTTTACAACTTCAAGTTTCCAGAGCATGCGCAGAACCCATTTAAGTACCTACCGATGTGGGTAGATGCAAGGGATAATGCCCGCTTACCCATGCGACCTCTCCACAGTAACAATGGCTGCAAGTTACCTTTAGCATGCATGTGCAGAACTTGTTATTCTGATTTTGTCAGCCACATCCCACAAGTTGCACAAGTGTTACGCTTACACTTTACTTGACGTTTTTCTTGGGAACTAGAGCCTGTTAGCTAGCTTCGCTATCCTAACGAGGCCCAGTAAAACCGAAACAGCTGTCCACGGCCGCCAACACTCAGGCTCACTTTATTTAAGTGTAGAGCCCGTTACCCATGAGGCCTTAGTGCTTAGCAATGGTCACCGTTAACACGCGTGTGTTAAAATTAAAATTTTGATCTTCCCAACCACATTCTACATGTATGTGCCAGCAATTACATCAGCTCGGCTGAACCTAACTTTAAGGCTGCCCGGCTATGTTATACACAATATTATGGATCTTAATAAATATTGTTTGTTGCATGACATTATTTGGATCGTAATGGTGCATGCAGTTAGTTTACTTGCCGCAATAGAAGAAGCTCTTAAGATTATAGAATTAGAACGAGAATCAATTCTATAGCAGTATCGGTAATGATATTTTAAACAGACTGATAGGTCAACTTGAATGATGCGTGCATTATGTATAAGGTAATCAGTTCCAGTCTAAACATAGTAAGTGTTATGCCAAATTTCCATATATATAATATATGTATGTAGTGTCTCTTATCGACAATATTAATTACCTCCCACGCTGGAGAAATTGACCACTCGTCCCTTAGCCTTCCTCAGTAAGGGTAGGAATGTTTTCGTCACGTTAATCAATCCCCAAAGGTTGACATCTGCCAGGCGTTTGAAGTCGTCAAGGGGTTGCCACTCGATAGGACTCAACGAAGTAATTCCTGCGTTGTTGACAAGACCCCACAAACCTTGGTAGTCAAAAAGTCAAAAAAATGCATTCATATATGTATGAAACACAGGGAAATAAAAAAAAGTACCGAATGGCTCTGGTAATAGCTTTCTGTTTGAGCTTTTTTGTGGCTGAACATTTTATGGGCTTACGTTAAACAAGAGAGAAACAAATTTACCAAGTATCAAAAGGATAACTGAGCATAGATCAACTCAAATTCATTTCATTCGTTTGGCTGTTTGGTCGTTTAACTTAATCGATTTAAAAATTAAACAAACAAAACACACTGAAGTTAGTTTTACTACACTCTTTTTTTATAAGGACCAGTAACTTTGGGCTGAGCCTGGGCTGTTCTTAACGTTTTGGCGATTTCACCCTCAAATTGTTCTTAAATTGTTCTTACTTCCTGATATTTCCAAACAATGGATTAGTTGCCCGGAACAATAAAAAGGCGCTGAGCTTGAGAAATTCGTGTTTTGTTATTGTTTCATCCGAGAGGTATGTGATAAAATCCTTAAAATTAAACTGTCAATACATTACGAACGTGACGAGCTTGCTTATCACTTTTCCAGCGACCGATGAACCATCTAATTCTAATTCTGCTTTCAAAAAAATGAAAAGAGCGGTTAGAAACTGTTATTATGAACTTACATGTACATCTCAATCTGTGTACAAGATTAAATAAAATTCTTAAATTTTCTCTGATCAAAATTTTAGCCTGGTGATTGTTCTTAGCTTGTTCTTAATTTTTGGGCAAATCTCAGCCCGGATGTTCTTATAAAGCTTGTTCTTATAAAAAAAAGCGTGCATTCCTCAACTATTTTCATAGCCCAATTGTTAATCCTTGCAACAGAATAGCTAGGTATTCTAGGTACCAGGTAAATGGACAGGAGAAGATGTGGGGTTAATCATGGCGAAGAGAAGGAGGGGGGAGGGGGAGGGAGGAGAGTTTGAAGAAAACAGATAAACGCAAAGCTACTCTTATATATTGCTCCGTCCATTTGTTACCAAATAACTTTTATATAGCATACTGCTCAAAGAATGCAGTAAGGACCTTCAGTTTTTGGAATAGGTGATTTTTTTGGGTTGTGCATGTGTAGGTCTTTTATAACCGTGGTGTTCTAAAGGGAGACGAAATCACTGCAGGCTCTTTATCAGTAAATAAACTAATAAATATTAGCGGGAGTGGCAAAATGAATAAAAAAATGTTTTATTCATAATCGGGTATGAATTTCAACGTAAATTTGTCCATTGGTCTAAATAAAATTTTAAGGTTTACACACGCGTTAATTGGATTAAATGGCTGGCTAACTTGCTTTGTAAGAGGGGCGACAGTTTTCAAGTGCACAGGGTAGTTTTTTTTGAGAGTGTCACGTTTGGTAAGATGTTTCCATTCTGGTACGTGTCGTTATCTGAACAATTCATTGAATTTACGGTATTTGTTGCATTTTGAGAATGTATACAAAAGAATAAGTTATTGCTGCTTTACGCGTTTTAAGACTGAAAAAGCGAATTTATGCATGATTCTGTAGAGATAGTTTTTCATTCCAGAAAGCTTAAATCGATTTTCAAACTTATATTAACGGAGAGCTGTCAAACCTCTGGTCATATGGCAAAATTTGTGTTGTTAGAATCTTTGTGTAACCCGAGTTTAATAAAATTTCAAACTTTAAATTCTCTGTTATTTTTAGTTGGAAAGAGCAGAGGTCAAAGTAGATTAACAAGAAAATTGAGTTTTTTCTTTTATTAAAAACCATTCTTAGTACTTCCTAGAGTAAGTCTTAGTACATGTGTTCCAACAGACATCCGATTTTCAAAGGCATTAAAATCTTCTAAATGTACGCTTGGTATTTCAGTCAGAAAATCGCTGAAAATGAATCGTGTCGAAGGCCCCTCCATTAGTCATCAGTCCAAAATTTGATAACCAATTAATCCACCGCACGAGGTTTTCACGCTTTTATAACATTGCCGCAAGGAGATACTTAGTCTTTTTAAAGAGTTCTTTCTTCTGATAGATACTTGAAACTACATAAATTGTTATCTTTTAGGATTAATTTAAGAGCTAGAATTAGAAGTGGCTGATTTTCACCGTTTTAAGGATCTGAAAAGTGAGCTTTTTGTTTATATGTCCAAGACCTACACAACTATGCTTTATAATATAAAACAGGGAACCATAAAAGAATGAAAGATCTGTCACAAGTTTTACTCAAACTACCGTAAAACGCAACATAATCACAGCAAACCGGTAAATTAGCAATATCAAATGTCTGTTACAGGCTAATTTATTAAATTATCACTTTGAAAAAAAACATTGCCGTAACAAGAAGCCAGACAGTGTACAAAAACGAACTGATTCGAAAAGGAAAGAAACTGATCATTTACAAATGAATGCCCAATTTTTTCCGCATGCAAAGGAAACCCTCTTCACCTGTCTGTCATCCCCTGAGGATCTACTGAAAACCCAAAACATCAAGTAGAATAAAAATTACATTTTTCATCAAATTTTTTCTCAGAAAAAAGTTGATTATTTTACCCTAACGAGAATTAAAATTACAAGAACCAATCTACATTGACAAGCATCACACTTAAAGTGGTTCTAGTTTTTTCTTCCAAAAAATCTTAAAAAAAAGTCCAACTTTCTTCAAATTGCAGTCATCAGTATACAAAATTACATTTTTTTGACTATATTTTTTTTGACTGATTCAACTACACTCACATTCTGTTTTCCTACTTCCATTATAGGTTCTATCTTTTTCGGATAATTTTGTGATGATTTTCAGTAATGAGAGAAGAATTCGAGGCGAATTATGGTTGGCCTAATTTCAAATCAAACCTTCAGCATCCAGGCGGATCGCTACCCAGGCGATTCAATTTTCCAGACTCAAGTTCAGGGAATGCTGCCGCTCTCATTTTTAAAGACAACTGGACATATGATAATTAGATGTACATAATTTCTGTGAAAAGCACAAAGAAGTTAATAATGTGTCTTTTGCAACCAAGGAACAAAACTTTGAACTTTTTCGTACAGAAATTTTGTTTGACCAACTGAACAAAAGTCTGAACGTTTTTCCCATATCAAGCATCAAGCTGTTTACATAGTTTTACATGTGAACGGTAATTTTCATTTAACTAACTGCATAAACGATTTTGAAACAATGAAACACAATAACTTGCACTAATAAATGTTAAGATATGTACATAAAATTAAGAACCTGCGTTTAACCCGACCTCTTCGGCTTGCTTCGGAAAGCAAAACAACTTACATTCAATCAAATTTTATGAGACTCTACTCCGGTTTAACTGTCCTTCACCAAAGGCATAGCCGTAGTCATAGACAACCAGGGTTAGGTTGGGAGATGAAGCCGGTTTGATTGTACAACATCGATATCATAGCCGGGTTGAATTTTAAATTGAAGATTTGTGTCTGATGTCAGTGAAACTAACAGAACCGAAATAAACAATTTGATACTCCTAGTTCCATAATCGCAAAAGTGTACGAAAGTGAATAAATTTGAGACCTAGCTAGATGCGTTTTCAGACTAAGACAGCGTTCGACAAATTGTAAAAATTGCATTTATATGTTTTAAAGTAGTTTAAAAAATGGTAATGTGTGGGCAAGAAGACCTCAAATATTATGGCTAACTCATAGTTGACGAAAATATGGTATTCCTCTTCAAATGATATATATAAAAGAAGGGACTACTAGAATCCTCTTCAAGTAATACTGAAAGCAAGGGACTATATACTTTTGCCCTGTTTAATAAAAAAGAGGACCACTAGAGTCGTTCCCCCTCAAGTTGTCGGAGTTGAACGAAATCCTAACTATTTTTAAGAATTTGAACATGATTATTAACAATGAAAAATACTCTTGTCCGTCCATAAGAATATCTATTTATCACCTATAATTTGTTAGAGTGGTTTTACAGAAACTGGAAAACTTAAATAGTGTATTAAATTAAAACACTGAGTGGTGCGCTACTCCCGCTCTAACTGAATGTTAACTGATTAAGACTGATATTTAAAGACACGATTACCTTCATCCCTTGGAATATGGCTTTTTACTGTTGCACAAGCGTTTACAATGTCAGCTCCCTTGGTTACATCCATCTTAAAAGCCACAAGTCGCTCGCTGCAGGAGCAATTTAGGTTTTTAACTCCTTTCTCTGTCAGGCATGTAGCAAACACTCGAAAGCCCATCTGATCGAGACGAATGGCTGTTTCCATACCAAAGCCCGAGTCACAGCCCGTGATGAGTACATACTTCTCATGTAGACGGCCCACTCTCCCTCTGGGTAGGAGTTTGGACAAGCTCCACAGAAACAGCAACAGGACTGTGGTACAGAAAACCACTTGGTGAAAGTTAATCAAAAGTTGAATCAGTACGAAAAACATTTTGATCGACGCTGTATTACTCCGTGTCCTCAGATCGTGGTTGTGTAGACGGCAGAAGGATGTGTAGATTTGAATGAGGACTGTACATAGCCTGTGCCGTCTTTTTATCTTTACCCGGACGTGTGTTACAAACAGCGTACATATCATGTACGTGGGGCTATGAGCGCAGTGAGGACCAATGAAAACAATAACTATTCAAAGAATTTTGCATTGCCAAATTCCGCACGTTTTGGTCAGGTTAAAAGGGCTATATACAAATTATTTCAAAGCAACCCCTTTTTCTGCAGAATTCATATTATCTGAAGCGTTGAATTTTACGGTTATTTATCACTGAATCTATTTTTGTCGCACAGGATACATGGTAACTTTCTGTTGAATCATATACAATGAATAAAAAAGATGATAACTACTTCTGTTTTCATACGTGAGAAAGTTAAGGGTCGCGCAAAATAAACACATAAATAGAACTTTTTAGGGGATTAAGTAAATGTGTAATTAATGTGTATAAGGGTATTATGGCTACACGCACGGATGCCGTGACATGGAATGGGTTGACTCAGTGCCAACTAGTACCTGTCGACAAGAAGATGAGGACTCGATCAATGGACTTAATGCGGAACATGTAGGACTGAAATAAGTACAGATCGCCTTTGTTAAATTTTATGAACTAGTTTTACAGTTCCATCCTTTGATGCAATCTGGTAAGCTCTGTAAGATTTTGAAAGAAATGCAAAAATTAAACATTGAAAACATGAAATTAAAGAAGACAACAATAAGAAACAATTTTTGTTTGATTATTTTCTGCCTGAACTACATTTAATTTTACAAATCTCAACAACGCAGCGGGTATCAGGTTTTGTACAATTTGACTTATCTCCTTTCAATTTCATTGAAATTAAAATTTCCGGCACTTTTTGAAAAAGTATTTTACAGCAACTATACTGCGTTTTGAAACGAGGGGTGTGGAGGGAGATCGCAATAAAGCAGGCCAAACTGAGTACATGCGTCGGTTAAAACAGTACCAACTGTAAAACGCGGAAAACAAGCCCCGGCGCTTATTTTTGATCAAAGAGATATTTTGCAATATTTTTCTGGAGGGGGCATTAATAAAAAGTCTAAATTCCCATACAAATCTTATAAAAACCACTTGTAATATATGCCACTCAAATAGAGCTTGGGCCTTTTGTGACTCAACCGACTTCTTTTTCAAGCGCATTTCTTCTTGCTCCGCCGTATAAGGTAACTAATCCTCGATGAAAGAGTCTATCTCTACTGGCCTCTGATTATTCATTTTGCGAAAAAATTGTGCCCCTACCGGTGGAGGGGAAAATGTTCCGCTTATCGACTCAGTGTGAGAACGCCCCGTTCACACTTTTTATTTCTTGGTTTGCCGTCTTCCACCGGACCACAAGGTCCCGGGAACAAACCGCGGCTCTGCCGAAGCTTGATGAACATTTGTGACCTTTCCGCCAAAACTGACTCAGCTTTCCATACTCACCAGGTTGGTAAAATGAGTATCAGTTTTTGCTGGGGGTTAACCTGCGACGAATCTGTGTCCCGTCCAGGGGGAGTCAACGACTCTCATCACTTAACACTAAAGAAACCGGAGATAAGCACCAGCTACAATGGGCCAGTAAGATCGTAAAATTAAAATTTCTCTCTTAACCACTGTACCCCTCCCCCCTTCCAATACTTGATTCTCTTCTCCCTGGCCAAACTGTCGAAATTCCTCATCTATTATGTCAGGCATTCGAATGAGGTCAAAATGTTCCTTAATATTCAATGTACGTTTTAAACTTGGAATTGAAACAATTTATCATACTTGAAACAAAGAAAAACAAACTTGTAACAGGATTTTCATTGGTAAAATATTGTTCATGCTTTGGTATACATTAACAACAAATACAAGAAAGATGACTTGCTTTCAAAAATAGTTTCATCACAGCAACAAAGTAGGAAGTCATGGCTGGTTGTTTAAATACTGGTTAAGTTTAAGTCTTAATTATTCAAAAAGTAATTCACAAAGAAAAGCTTTACCACGATTGTAAAATACTGTTCAGATTTTCCCAGAAAAATAAAATTTTTGGCTCCGGAAAATACAACTTAAATCAGACGAAAGATGGTCAGAAATAGAAACATGAACTAAAGTTTAACCCTGGGTCATGCAGCGCTAATCAACTTTTGAACAACTACGCTTTAAATATCAAATGAAACAAGCTCACGTTGAAAGCAATTTGCAAAAACACAATACACTCAGCTTATAAATACTTTTGTTCTTCGGCCATTTCAATTTAAGAAGGAAAAGTTAAATGGTCCCATTTGATGTTGTGACCTGTTGCGATGACATGGTCTGCAATAGCCATTTTGAAATCCTAGCTTGTGGAAAGTCGGACTTGCAGTGTAAAATTAAGGAAACACTTTTCATTAATGACTTAAAGCCCTCACTTAATGCCAACGTTGGAAGTGAGAAGCTTTTTCTTTATTAATTTATACCGGTTAAATTCATTACCGGAAGTTTTCATATCGTTTATATATTATTACCTTGTCACCAGTGCCTCTCGTTATTTTTAAAAAAAAGCTCTGTATAACAATTTAACCGTCACTTCTGAAGATGTGTGTTGTAGCATGCGAAACGTCAAGTTTTAGATTATATTTTTAAACAATTTATTGTGCAGTGATAATGTATATAATCGCTGTTTGTATACACTCAGCTGTTTTTATTACTAATCAATAATATTTGTAACTACAATATATCATTTTAGTATTTATTTTTAATATATTATGATCATAGATTAATAGTTTTGCAAAACAATTTCTTCTATTTACAATAAAGTTCTCAAAGAAGCCCCCCCCCCCCAAAAAAAAACCTTTACTATTACTGTAGCTAAACTCTAAGATGCTATATGTAATTAATAGCACACTCTACTTTGACTGTTTCACTCCCCCTGGCATAAACCCAGGTGATGAGATCAATTTTGACTGTTTCACTCCCCCCCTGGCAAAGCCCAGGTGATGATATTAACATACTGCAAGCTTCTTGCATTCACCATTATTCATCCTGCTAACAAAATGTTACATGAAAACTAAAAATTTTTTAACTTTTTAACAGTAATTGAAAATCCTTTAAAGTGACCATTTATTTTGTGCAAAGGTTTTTCAGTGGGTACTCTGCTTTTTTTCAGCAAAATAGAAAGCTTAAAAAACCTGCAGCAAATGGGGCAAACCTGTAGTGGGGACTCTTTTCCTTCAGGGATAAATCGATTTTAAAGCAATATAACATAAAAATTTAATATTCTATCAGCATATGTTCAACAAAATGAAAATTGACAATAATTTTGGAAAATTTAGAAAACTTTGAAATTTGAAACAAAGCAAGAAACGATTTAATATACAATTGATGTAAGAGCTCCATATTAGTATTTTTGCTATCACAACTACTGGTACTAAATTTCTTCAATATTATCAATGGTGTTCTACTAGTACTTCACATACAGTATAGGTTCTATGCTCCTTGCCTGCACATGCTAGGGTTATAACAGGAAGAAGCTGATTTTAGTAGAACAATCAGTATGTTTGGCAGTTATATTCTAATACTCATAAATTATGCATAACAAATTCCAAAAATCTGTGAATTTGAGCATAAATTTATAAATTTTGTAGTCAAAAGTTAGTTATACAAAGGCAGAATTTTGCAAGTTAGTGGACAAGAACTGTAAAAGCTTGTCCACTAATTCACATAACTTTTTCTGGCACTGATCTTAATTAAGCATCTTTGCCTTTCATTTCTATTTAATTATGAGATATCTATAGTAATAATAGTTTAGAAGTTTTGGATCATGTACTCTTGGGTGCCAAATAAATGTCCCCCTACTGCATATTAAAATTTTGATTTTTTTCAACCCTTGTGGACCTTATTAGGAGCCCCCTGTTTATTAAATTTATGGATTTCCTAAAATCAAATTTTTTTGTGTGTACTGTTCTTTTAATTTTGTTAATTTTCTTGGAATTACTGAAGAGAAATATGAGTTTTCTCAGACCTGAAAGTTGTGTTGTAATCATGCCTACAATGGAACAGTGTACAGAGAACATTCGTTTTAGTATTTCTGATTCCCCATCTGTTAACACCCCTGCTACTTATTAGGTTTTTAAAACTTTTCCAACCCCTCCCCCCCGCCTATTTATTCTGACCCCCCATTTATGTGGCACCTAACAGTAAAGTATTTGTAAAGCCAGCTACATATTAACTCTAACAGCATTTATTATATTCTCAGCAAAATATCTCCTTTCTTATTGGATAATTGGGAATGTTTAAATAGAGTGCATTTTAGGTTATTGAGTGCAATACGGAGGTTGGTAAGGAGACAAATGCAATCGCAAGCACCAAAGTTGAAAACAAAACAAAATGGCTGACAGTCGTTCTTGCTTTTTCAAACCAAAATGATGTTGAACAACAGAAAGAAAATGGGAAAAATCAAAATACTTTGAAAGCTACACTTATCTGGTTAAAAGTTTGGCAAAAATGGGCGACTGAATAAAAAGTCAGCAAAAAACTCAAAGTGTACAAGCATGAACAACTCATTAATCAGACACATCTATGCTTTGCTCTTGAGAATATAATAAACAAAAAATCGTATGAACTTGCTTGTGCATTTTGTGATGTTTTGAGGCTGTCAAATCGCACTCACCTTCAGCTCATGCAATTTTGGAAACCGGTTTCAAAACATCACTCGCGCCCATAAATCACAAAATGTACTTGCATTCATACGATTTCCTATACATATGCTATTCTTGCCAGAACTTATTTGAGGTTTAGTGAAAATCCAAAAGTGAAACATCCTGAGTAACATTTTACAATATTATTAACAAAATACATTAAATAGCAGTAATTTTTTGATGGTTGAATACAACAAACAAATGAAATGCATTACTTTCCCAAATCTGTACGATATTATTAGGTCAATAATGTTCCATTATATCTTTAACATTTGAATAGACACCTAACACACCAATAATTACTCCCAGCAGAGCAACAATTATATTGATGATAATGCCCCACCATCTAATGTTCTTGCGCTTTAACACTATGTGAAATATGCATGGGAATACAAATACGAGACATGCACCAATCACACTTCCAGCAACACTCATCATCAATTCGAACTGCGGCACTGCAAGAGCAATACCAAGTGTTCCCCCAACAAGAACGGTTCTGGTAATTAAGGTCCACACACAATTGTATTTTTGACCACTTGCACAACTCGGAAGTTTTGGCAGGAAAATATTATCAAGGGTCGTTGATACTAGGAACATGTCCATAGGGTAGATGCAGTACATGTTAATTAAAGACAAAATGATCGCTACGTAGGATAACAAGCCACTGTTTGATGGGGTTAAGTTCAACATTACAACTGTCTTGGTTTTGCTTCCAAACGTAAGTGTGCAAAGGAATCCTACAAGTAACTTGGTTAGGGTACTTGCCGTAAATGCTCCACAGGTCATTTTGTTATACTTCTGTGGATGACGCATGCAGCCTTCAACATTTGGGAATATGGCATGCCCCATGTATGACCACACCATCATACCAACAGCTACTGGTAGTTTATCCAGATTTAAATGCATGGTGTTACTCAAATGCCATAAACTGTAGTGACCAATACAGTAGCCGAGCAGAACCAAACTGCAAGATACTGTTGCAATTTGTGAAATTATACTTATCCATGCAAGGACTGAAAGCTTCTTTATTGTAACAACTGGAACAAGAGCTGCAGCACTTAATAGGCCCCATACAAACGGTTTGAGTTGAAACAAATCCTTACACAAGTCTTCAAGACCCGCAGTCAATACAATGAGAAATAAGACGCAAGCTGAATATTCAAACAAAATGATCATGAAGTCGACAATTCGGGCTCCATAAGTTCCCCATACTGCGAATGCAATTTCTGAGTAGCTAATCCTGACACGTTTTCTGATCTTGCTTTTCGGAGAAACCTCGTACAGGCAGTCGACCACAAGTATGGCTGTGTATCCGCAGACAAGACCAACAAGTAGCATAACAGGTATGGCGAGAAACCCACATTGCATCATAGCAAATGGCATCCCTAGAATTCCGCTGGTGCTTTGAATTAAACTGCACATATTCCAAAGAGCCAATGCAATTGGAGCCTTACCATCTTTCGAAATTCTTTCAATCAGTGACACGGTAATAGAACGGGAACGCTCGGTCCCCGAATTCCTGAGACTGTTAGTATTAAGCGCCAAACTGTTGTCTCGCGATTTCCGATGTGACGAGCGGAACGAGTGCTGTTTGCTGGATAAAAGCGAGAGTTGAATCGACGGCATTAAAATTGAAGCTTGGCTACTTGTTAATGCCAGAGTGTTGCAGTCCGATTCAAGGCTCTCTTCGCTTTTTTGTGAGCTGAGAAGGGGTGTAGTTTCAACCGGCTCATCGTCAGAAACTTGATCGTGGTCTGTGTCTTCTTCGCCATCACCTTCGGCTCCGGTTCTTTCTGCTAACTCAAGATCTTCGTAAGTTAAAAGTTTGCCTTCTGGTATAGCAATCAAACGTGGAGTATTTACTTGGGCTACACGAGTAGCATACGATGGATTTGTTTGCGAATTCAATTCTGTGGCAATCAGGGCTGTTTGATCCATTGCTTAAAACTCCACACGACGACACGTGTACACGTACGAAGTAACTAAAGTGATCGTGGAGTTGCAAGTTTGTCAATCCCAAACATTTTATACCTTTGAAACTTTCCTGTTAATGACAAGACTAACAAGTTTTTTTCCCAGATCCACGATATTGCGTACAACCACATTCTTTCCCGCACGATCGAGTTTTACCGGCTCGTCAACCCCTATGTTGTGAATCAACATTTACTTCTGCCATGTGCTTTTTGTCACACAACACTGGCATTCACGCCACTTACGATGTGACAAAACATGTTACAAAAGTATGGAATTCCATTCAAAAGGACGATGTCATTCAACGCGACCATTTGACATTTGCTGTATGGGAT
>JAOBYJ020034052.1:0-11658 GCA_025403565.2 Palythoa heliodiscus
TCTTAAACCTAAGCTAAACACACAATCTGATTCAATTCGTGCAAAAGTTTTTGTTTGACTTAACAATGGACCTTATAGAGCGTTTTCACACACTCCCTAGAGACGTCAAAGACAAAAGACGAAGCGGCCTTGTTCTTTTCCTAAACAAAAGAAATCATTAAAATTCTTTTGTTCAAGGAACCCCAACATGGCCGTCATGACGTCAGGTGAAAACGCTCTATTGTATGAACTTTTCTTTTGTATCTTTGTAAAAAAAAGTGAATCCAGACGAGTCTCTAATTCATTAATTACTATTAGTGATATAAACTTATGAGCTGTGTAACCGAAGCTATAAAAACGCGAAGAGCATTCATTAATTTAAGGACTCTGGTAAAGCATATCGTCTCGGCTGATGTTTTGTCAGTGTAACTTCTCCTCTAGTGTCACAACAAGTGTTGGCAACTAAAATGCAAATTTTGCAGGTTAAATATTTATAAATCCAATGACAAACCCCGTATCTCTTTAGATAAAAAAGAGACTCGGACGGTAAATGGGGACTCAGTTTTGTTTGAAAAAAAGTCTCCTGGAATTATGAAAATTCTCGATTAATGGAAAAGAACAAATATACACCTAAAAGCAACTACTAAGTGTTATGGTGTTTTTTCAACTGTAATGGATTTATTGTTAATTAAGATCTTAATTTTTTTTTCGTCAGCTAAAAATACTTTTAGACAAAAATGTTTTACTGCCAACTGCTTAGAGAAGGACCATTAAATACCTTGAAGAGGGGGAGGGGACGGGCTAATTCTTAAAACATTATTGAGCAAGCCTCTGACCTCCCTACCTGGGGAGGGGGAGGCTGAGGCTAATTCTACCCCACCCTCCACCCCATCCCCGAAAAAAAAATTGAGCAAGCATTTTACGTGCAAGCACAGCCAACCGAGAAAAAAAATCGAGCAAGCTCATTCTAAAAGTCAAACAACCAACAGATCTCAAAAAAAAATCCACAGCGGTCACATCCCAGGGGGAAAAAATTAAACAGTAAAACTGGCCAGCCGCAAAAAATAATTGAGCAAAAATAATCCAATAAGTATAGGAAATCGTATGAACGTGAGTGCATTTCGTGTTGTTTGAAAGTTCCCAAAATTAAACATCATGAGCGAGCACAAATCAAAAAATTCACGAGCAAGTTCATACGATTTTATGTTTATTATATTCTCAACAATGAAGCGTAGATACGTCAATGATTATCGAGTTGTTCGGGTTCGTACTCTTCGAGTTCCTCGCTAACTTTTTAATCAGTCGCCCAATTTTTGCCAAACTTTTAACCAGGTAGGTCGATGTAGCTTTCAGAGTATTTTGATTTTTCGCGTTTTCTTTCTGTTTTTAAACATTGTTTTGGTTTGACAAAGCAGGAACGTCTGTCGACCATTTTGTTCTTGTTTATAACTTTGGCGCTTGCAGGTGCATTTGGCCCCATAGCAACTTCCGTATTGTACTCAATAACGTAAAATACACTCTATAACCTATTTATGCATTCCCAATTATTCAATCAGAAATGAGACATTTTGCTGAGAATATAACAACATCAAATATCGAATGGCCCGTCCCTTATTTATTATCGACCGGTTGAAATAGAAATTGGCGCTGAGGGTTTTTTGAACGTCATTTGAATTGGTTCTTGTTGCGCAGTTTCTGCCATAAAAGAAAAAAAATCTCAAAAGCAAGGAAATTAACCTCGTACTAGAAATTACAAGTTTTCACTCTGCGTGGCTCATTTCAACACCAATTGTTTTTGCAATTGATTGGTGTATAGAACGGGTACTTCCTTCCAACAAAGGAAAAACCGAGACAAGAGAAAATGTGCTAAAGTAGCTGGTACTGCCATGCGTTCAACTGAAAAACTGAAATTGGATTGATTATTATCTCTATCTGTGTTCATGAAAAATCCGAGCGGAAATGAAGCACAAAAATTAGCCATAAAAGATATTGATTACCGTGGCTTTATTTTCAAAGCCAGTATTCTTAAATATTAATGCGAGTTGTTTAGATTTATAACGAGTCTGGACCGTCGAACATTTAAAGCTCGAAAAAACTATATTCTCAATATTAAATCACTTTGTAAGATCTTTGACTGCAATGCACAGAAAAAACGAATCCTTTGCTTTCACACCTACCCCAGCATCAGCTGCAGTTCAGACAAGTCTCTGCCTAGTACTCGTATTGACTGGTGTGCTGGGGAATGGGATCATTTGTTTTCTTGTGATACGTTTTAAAGCTCTTAGGACAATTCCGAATATTGTACTAACAAATATTGCAACTGTTGACCTCCTAAACATCATCATCAACGCACCGTTCTTGATTTTGACTCAAGTTTACGATCTAAAGACACTTTACACAAAAACAACAGCTTGGTGGACGTCGCTCGTATTTATTCTTTTTGTACAACTGAATTTAGCATCGATGCTTTTGTTGATTTTAGACAGGTTTCTTGCTTTGGTGTATTGTTTTAAATATAGGTTGTGGAGAACTCGTCGAAAGGTTTTATGTGCAATCTGTGCCATGTGGATCTGGCCGGTGTTCATAACAGGATGCATCACTCTTCCATTATACAACATTGATGTTGGTGCAAAGTCAGTATTTTATTATCGTATCGTATACACAACAAGAAATAACACTGAATATTACATAGCACCATTATTTCTAACTTTATTGACACCAGTCATTGTCTTGTCAATTGCTACAATCCGCAAAGTATGCAAGAAACCAAAGGTTAAACCTTTAGACAACGGCGTTCAAGAACTAAGGAAAAATGGTCGAAGAGTGAAATCATTCACCGAGAGATCTGCTTTAACGATTATGGTAGTGTTATTGGCATATATAATTTGTTTCATATGTGGTGTTTCATTTCTTACAACAGCTATGAATTCTGAAAAAAACGTACAGTGGCTTTCCTTTCTTGGAATGTACACACTGCTCTGTGGTAGCACATTCAATTCTCTTATCTACGCCGTTCGCTCTTCTAATTTTCGGAACTCTCTCAGACAAACCTTCAAAGAAATCAAATGTTTCCATAACCAAATTGACCACCAACAGAAAGAAGAAGGAGTTGTATTTTATATTAATGGACTTTATGGTAAACAGCGAATTATACACAAACTGTCAGGGACTTAGTTCCATATATAACTATAATAATTTTAAATTCCACAAAATGATCGACCCTTCCAAGCTACCAGGGACTTGGTCCCAGGGCTAAAATAATTTTGAAGCTACTAAATGAAAACCAAAACTTTAGACTCCCTTTATAGCACTGAACATTTTTCTATTTTCTTTTCTTTTTTTTTTGGAGAGAAACGCTTGTCAGAACATTATTGCGATAAATAAATAAAAATAGTACAACCCGAATTTTATCTAACTTCAAAAACATATTTATACTGCTCAATGTCAACATAGCCTATTCAAGCCAAAAAAATTGCCTTCTCTGCCTGACGTGTTTTTGATGCACCATTCACTTCAGAATCAGTCTTGATTTGCAAATAAAAAACAATATATATAGCAATAGAATTTTATAGACTTTTGCCAATTAAGAAACACTGTTGTAGGGCCAGAAACCCTATGAGTCAGATTGAGATCAACAAACCTCAGTCCACGCGCGAAGCCCGGGAGTCCGGCGATCCCGGATCGTAGTATATAGGAGCAGGCGTGTAACACATGCAAGTTGGTAAGTGCGCTGCCTTCCGTGTTGGATTCAGTTCGATTCTCAGCGACTACAACGTCTGTTCCGACTTTCCTCTGATCTGTGTAGCTTTAGCTTTAAATACACGTAAAACCGAGCACTAACAGAGGGAGGGGGTAAAGGGCGCACCGTCGGCTTCCATTGATACCAGTTATATGAACTGACGGAACTGCTGACGTTAAATAATACCTTTAACCTTTTTAGTTGTGGGAGATGCGTATGATGAGCGCTACACCAAACTGACTCCCCAAATATCTTTAGCGACCGATTAATAACAACAACATCAACAACAACAATAACAGCAACAACGACATCTTTATTTAGCTCTCTGAGGAAAAGAAAACATTTAAAATAATTAAATTAAGTAGAGAGGATAATTTTACAAGCTGAGGAGTGCAATCCACCTGTAGTAACCATATGGGGCTACTCTAGGCAGGTAACCTTTATTATAAGATAAAATATTCTACCTTAAAATAGAATTATGGAAAGACGAGCATTAGCTATAAAACTAACGAGTTATTACAGCTGGTGATTAAAACAATAAACCATGTTTTTTTTATATCGAAAGGCCTTAGACCAAACTATGATCAATTATGATACTGATTACAACCTTTACTCCATGGAAGACCGTTAACGGTGCAATTTCTTAAAAAGATATCATTAAAATCATCAAATATGTTGAAATTCTCCATAATATAAATTTTTCAAACTGTGTTTCATTTTCTTCAGAGTAATGAATATAAGTATTGACTTTATTATTATAAAGTAATTATACTTTATCATAATAAAGTTATAAAAGTCCTAGAGTTGCAGCTGCCATTTTGAAATCCGGCGCCTTCAGAAAGACTCCGTAGATCAATTTGTCACTCCAACAATACAAAATTATCAAGGTACAAAATTATCTTAACAACTGAACATCCAACAACCAATTGCAATATATATTTACATCTCAGTAGAAGCTTTGAATCAAACCAGCCGTAAGAGTTTTTCAACTCCAACAGACTGTTGAAAAGAAGCGAAAACCACCGGATATCAATAACCTTTGAAGTAATGTATACAGAAAATAAGCAAACTAGCTAGGTTACATATTCTGATCCTGAACTACTGATCAGTCAAAACATTAATTGTTTTTTCATTAAAACCGGTCTGATCCTTAACATTTTTTGGGTCATTATACACTGCATGCAAGATATACCAACTGTAACTTTACACACAAAAACCCGAAAGAGCATTTAACTCTCGCTTCAAGTTTCGGTCGTCTCTTTGGCTTTAGGTTATTCAGTCTTGGACAAACGTTTATCGAAGAACTCCAAAGATCCGACTTATGGTAAGCCGGCTAATGAGCGCAATAAAATAAGCACAAGAAACAATGCAATATACTTAACAAAAAGTGTCTTTTTAATGTCAGTTGAACATCTTGCATATGACTCTAAACCCATCTTCAGCAAGAATGTATTTCAACGCTAACTGGCCGGCGTTCACAGAGACTAGCTACGGATCAGATTTTGTTTGAGTCAGCTGTAACATACTGAGAGTGGTAGAAATGTTTAAAAACTGATTACAGCTGGAGAATATAAATAAAATTAATTAGGAAATAGAAAAACTAAGTGCCCAGTGAAAGACTAAAATGAGATTTTTTCCTTAAGAATGTTCAAAGCGTTGTAAATGCTGTCTCCGTGGCTGAAACAACTCAAGCAACAAGATCCTGATACAGGCAGGCTATAGAGGTTTAGTAAAGGCATGAAGGCCACGATACCGAAATTTATCCAAATCAACCAGGACGTAAACAAACTTTTTTATATATACAAAGATTATTGACAGTGTTCAGATCCGTGGAAAAATTTTTGACGATAGCTTTTATATTATACACGGCTTAGGCTTCTTTATTTGTTAAATAAATTTACCTAAAATATTTAAGATACTTATTTTTTTTTTATTTGATAACAAACCTGAAAGATGTATGTCTATATTCATATAAAAATTATTTTAAACAGAAAACAGAAATGTTTTTACAGACATCCTTTTTGGTACCGACTGATTGAATAAAATTTGACTAAGATTTTTCTTCATGGTATTTGAATATGCATTAATTTAATGCATTAGTTGTTCTCGCAGTCCCTGCTTAAACTTGCCAAAACGAAAACTAGAAAAAAAGTACAAAGCTCGAAGGAATAAAAATAACTGTTTATTATAAATTAAAGTGTGCAGTATATATGCGTCATTTCAAGATCATTTCTAATTAAAAAAGATTGTTGTATAGAATAGTACTTAATTTCATCAAAGTTAAGACACAGAAGAGAAGAAATGAAAGAGGTCAAGTGGAAAGTAACCGGTGATATCATGCATTCAACTTCAATTCCACTGCTTGTTGTGTAGGTCAGTGTTGTATTAAAACCTTTGTGCTTTCCTTTACAAAAGAACACCTAATTCCATCTGAGAGGAAATGAACCACAAACAGGTGCCATACATTACCTACCCTAGTTATTCAACCACAAGCAATTTTTTCTCAGAACGATCAAAATTTTGGTAGTCAGTTAAAGTGTTTTCCTTGTGATACGGCATCTCATACTAAGGCTTACCACCTTTTGCTTCAGACAGTAAATAGTACTGTTATATCAACTACTTGTTACAATCGAACTGAACTCGTCCGCAACTTCAAGATAGTATCATTAATTACAAAGATAACCAGCACCGTACGTATTACATTGCTTTACTCCTGGAGATTTATCTACAAAGACCTTAAGGCAAATGAAGAACGAATCGTTTGTTTACACAACTACCCCAGCGGCGGCTGCAGCTCAGACAAGTCTCTGCCTAGTTCTCATATTGACTGGTGTGCTGGGGAATGGGATCATTTGTTTTCTTATGATACGTTTTAAAGCTCTTAGGACAATTCCGAATATTTTACTAACAAATCTTGCAATTATTGATCTCTTAAACATCATCATCAACGTACCGTTCTTGATTTTGACCCAAGTTTACGATCTAAAGACACTTTACTCAAAAACAGCAGCTTGGTGGACGTTGCTCGTTTTTCTTCTGTTCGTACAACTGAATTTAGCAGCGATGCTTTTGTTGATTTTAGACAGATTTCTTGCTATGAAACATTGTTTTAAGTATAGATTGTGGAGAACTCGTCGAAAAAGTTTGTGTGCAATCTGTGCCATGTGGATCTGGCCGGTGTTCATAACAGGATGCATCACTCTTCCATTATACAACATCGATCTTGGTGCAAAATCAATATTTTATTATCGCATCGCCTATGCAACAAGAAATAACGCTAAATACTACATAGTACCATTAATCCTAACTTTATTGATCCCAATCATTGTCTTGTCGATTGTTACAATGCGAGAAATATGCAAGAACTCAAAGGTTAAAACTTCAGACAACTGCGCTCAAGAACTAAGGAAAAATGGTCGAAGATTGGAATCATATACCAAAAAATCTGCTTCAACGATTATCATAGTGTTATTAGTATATACAATTTGTGTCATGTGTGGTACTTCATTTTTTACAGTTGCTAGCGGCAAATCTGAAGGAAACGTACAATGGTTTTTCTTTCTCGGGAAATACTCACTGCTCTGTGGTAGCGCATTCAATTCTCTTGTCTACGCCGCTCGCTCTTCTAAATTTCGGAACGCCCTCAGACAGACCTTCAAAAGTATCAAATGCTTCCAGAACCAAATTCACCACCATCAGAAGAGAGAAGGAGTGGTATTTTATATCAATGGACATTTTGGTAAAAAGCAAATACGTATAAATGACGGTATTTGATAAGATTCAAGGACAATACCTTGCCAAACCCATTTGAAGAATTGTAATAGAGATTTCTTATCAAAGGCTTCCAGAACCAATTTCATCACCAACAGAAAGAAAAAGGAGTGGTATTTTACATCAATGGATATTTTGGTAAATAGCAAATTATACATTTTAACAGCAACATATTTGACAGCATCCAAGGAGACTATGTAGTTAATCGCTGGTAAGAGTTTCCAACAAACTTCTAAAATTACACTCTCTAAAAAACTGCCGAAAGCTGCAGATAAAGTTTTATTCTGTTGCTGTGCTCAAATTCAGCCTCTCAAACAATTTGATGAAGGTACATAGAGGCAAATACAAATACTGTAATTGTTCGTGAAATCAATATACAAAGAGATACAGCAAATCCAGAAAACATTTGTGATCTAATAAGCGATTATTTGCACCTGAAAATGAAAATGGCGAATGAATGTTTTTCGTCCATCTAGCATTACCTACAATGTATGTAGAGTAAAACGTTTAGCTGAATTTTTTGTTGTTTGAAGACCGTTAATTAGGAAGTGAAAATGAGCTTTTTTTTAAAACATTTGTAATAAGTCACTTTCTGTTTCATTTAACAGCTATTATTTAGCCTCAATATCAACGTTCTTTAAAGTTGATCAATTTTGTTTTTATTTAGAATGATTTACCGCGTTGCCTGAAACTACGACTGACAAACACTGTTTAATTTTATATTTTAGGAAATTTGATGTAATAGTAGTATATATAGTAGTTGGCATTAAATTATCCCCGTTTCTGGGGTAAAATCTCACCACGTTCGGACGAATAAATTATCTTAAACTGACAAGACACACTAAAGTTCGAAACAAAAAATTATGAAAAAGGAAAAAAGAAAAGAAACATTTTGCTACCAAATTCTAACTATGAATAGTTTTACTTTACTCGCATAATGGCGTGTACATGTTTGCACAGAGTTATAGAAACACGGTTTTCAGCCAATCATTTCGTGGATTATATAAATGTTATCTAATAAACACTGATAAATAAAACTCAAAATTCTGTTTTGGCATATTTTAAAAATTGTGAAGATTTCAGCTTGGTTAATAATATTAAACTTATTGGAAAACAAGTTTAATATTAACAAGTTTAATATTTACAAAAGAAAGCCACCAAGTTTCCTAACCATTTTACTCTACTAACTATGGTTAAAACTTAAGACACCCGCGTTCAAGAACGACGAAAAAACAGTCGTAAAATGGAATCATTCACCGAGAGATCTACTCTAACGATTATAGTAGTGTTATTGACACATTTGTATCATATGTGGTGTCTCATTTCTTATACAACTGCTGTAAATTAAGAAAAAAACGTGCAGTAGCTTTCTTTTCTTGGAATGTACTCTGCACTGCTCTGTCGTGGCCAATTCAATTGTTCGATTTACGCTGCTCGTTCTTCTATATTCCGGAAAGTTCTTCAGGCAAACCTTCTAACGTATCAAATGTTTTCATAACCAAATTGACCACCAACAGAAAGAAGAATTAGTGGTATCTTATATTAATAATTTATATTAATTATATAAATATATTAATTATATCAATTATACACAACGTGCCAGGGACTTAGTCCCAGGGCGATAATAATTCAAAAGCTGCTAAATGAAAACTAAAACTTAGGTCTCATTATAGCTTTGAAAATTGAGCCAGATAGTCAAGTCCGATCCGCTAATGGCAGAGGGACGCGTTAAAACGTTGATTGACCCTTCCAAGCTACTAGTTACTTGGTCCCAGGGCTATAAGAATGCTAAAGCTACTAAATGAAAACCAAAACCTGAGTCTTATTATAGCTTTAAACATTGAGCCAGTTAGTGGACTCCGATCAGCTGCATGGCAGAGGGCCGCGTTAAAACGTTGCCATTGATCCTTCCAAGCTACTAGGTACTTGGTCCCAGGGCTATAATAATTCCAAAGCTACTAAATGAAAACTAAGACTCTAGTTAAGCTGTAGTTCTTTAAGATCTCCAACCTAAATTTTGTTGTAGATGATAAATTAGACTTGGCGGTTAAAGTTGCACCATTCACTTCTGAATCAGTCTTGATCTGTAAATAAAAAGAACAATTTAACAATAGAATTCATAAAGAATACTTTATAACTAATATGTATAATTAAAGGTTTCGGCCGTAATCTTCAGTCCCTTTACATTTGAAATATAGATCAAGGCCAATCCCTTTAAAAACATTGTATTCAAATAATCTTAGTTTCATTCTTACTGCCAGGGCTTGAAAAGAACATTTTTATCTGTTCTTGCGCCTACGTTTGGTAGTATTTCTTGAAAAGAGGTGAAGCAAAACAAGTACTCGAACGCCGTAGTCTTTGAGGAACATCCCAGTTGAAATTGTTTTTCCCGTCTAAAATGACTTTCTCATTGCAGTCCTTTCATGATTACGTTGCAGTCCTTTCATGATTACGTTGCAGTCCTTTCATGATTACGTTGCAGTCCTTTCATGATTACGTTGCAGTCCTTTCATGATTACGTTGCAGTCCTTTCATGATTACGTTGCATCGATCGTTGTTCTTAAAAAACATGGCGTTGTTATGCAAGGAATCTTAGCGGAGGCAGCGAAGGGTGATAGAAGGTGGTCCAAGACATGTACATTTTATTCTTTCTATAAGACATGTACATTTTAATCTTTCTAATATTTGTTTATTATAAGAATCTGTTTTACAACAACTTGAGACCGAAAAATGCCGTTCCAAATTTAAGAACGTGTTAGGAACACACTCAAGATTAAGGGGGCACTTAACCTAAACATCTAATTCTGCCATATGGTATTTATTTTGCAATATGATATCATTTTAATGAACATAGTCAATGATAGAGGCCAAAAAAGGTTTGTATATTTTACTGTTGCCTAAGCAACCAACTGGAGCCGATTTGTTTACATTCTTAAAGGTTCACCTGAGAAAATTAAGGTTCTCCCATATTAAAAACAAAACCATGAAAATAGGCTGATATTATGGGGTGCTCTTTGGGTGAGAATAGAGTTTTACCTTAGCCCAAACCCTTGCAGAGAAATAAATTTTTGAAAAAATGATTTTAAAAAATTGACTGACTGTTGCTCGAGAGAAATAACTACTTAAGACAGCAATGAGCTTTTCGCTTTTTTTGCATCTACATGAGATGTACTTCACGTCTTCGTTAGCAAATGCTGTCGTAAGCAATCCAACATGAGAGAAACTTTTATGAAAGATTCCACTTCAGCTGAGTGGTATGTTAAGGGGGTCTTATATATACAACAGAAAATTCATAAAATAGAGGTCTTGAAGGGTACAGGTAAGGTAACTTAAAACTATCATTTCTCCAAAAATAAAACTGGGGACTCTGGGAAGGGCATATGAATATGATGTCACATAAAAGATATTCACGTGACAGTGCTCGCCATACTTCAACTAATTTTCTGTAGGGCCGTTTTACGCGTCAAAACACAAAAATTATGCTTTTTTGTGTAATTTTGGTCATTGGCTGGTGCCTGAGCTCATCATGAAAGGCTAAGAAGGCTTAAACCTTGCCAATTTCGAAGAACTGCGTATTGGCACTGTAACTTTGACAAAAAAATTGACATGGTTAGCTTAATTGACCGGCTGACAATTTGTCATTCATGGACAAGGAGCCAAATTAGCAAATGTGCCTGGTCTCGCCGGCTGCATTCTGCATTTCTGTAATTTCTATGAAATTGTACATCTGTACGGATGTTTTTTTACAGAATGCAAGCCTGGTTTGAGACTTGTAAAAATCATAAAATTGTTTAGGAGGGGAACTCTCCCGCGCAAACTTTTTCCAGATTTCCCATGATGCAATGCGCCAAATTTGTGTTGCACGAAGGATTAAGCAAAATTGAGTGGTTTCACGTTCGATTCTTCAGATTTTGTAAAAACAAATGTCAGGAGCAAAGCAGAAGAGTTATTTTCAATGATTTGTGAGTGGTGGAAATTATATTCAGAGTTAAGACTTCAGACTTGTTAGCAGGTAAACTTTGAGTTCTATTTCTGTGCACTTTTTGATTTAAGTCAAATTTTTATGAAATATTAATCCCAGTGTTGTTAAGAAAACTCACAAATTGGTTTGTTTCTTATTTTTTTCCCGCTTTTTTCATATATCATTAACTCATTTGCACCAATATCTC
>JAOBYJ020034160.1:0-11653 GCA_025403565.2 Palythoa heliodiscus
GGGGGTAGTCTATTTCAGAAACAATGAAAGCAATTCAAGTATCAAAGTTACCATGGTTAATAGTTGCATGAGGGTAACCAATGACAGGAATTTGGCTGAGATCTGCCGACCCCCATCTTCTGACCTCTGCCTGGTTTTCTCAGACAGACACTCTTAAGTAATAGTAGTAAACAAACTATCATCGCCATAGGTGTTTGAAAAAGCCGACGTTTCGAGCGCAAGCCCTTCGTCAGAGCATCTGAAGAAGCTGAGAAAATGAACGATTTATATAGGTACTTAATAGATTCAGAGATGCAAAAAGTGAAATGCAATTGGTCAGAGCTAATAATAATCAGATGAATGAAAACCGCTCATTAATATCATTGGGAGCCAAGGTACCGAGTTTGAAAATAAGTTTTTGTTCCTTTCTCTTACGCGATTCATTAGAGCCATGTCGAAGAGCAATGCCGCTAATTTGCATGTTACGAAGAGAATGTCCTGGGAGATTAAAATGCCGCGCAACTGGCTTAGACAGTGAGAGATCATTAGTTTTAACATTCCTCAAATGTTCAACAAATCGATTACCTAGTTTTCTGCCAGTTTCTCCGATGTAAAGTTTTTGACAGGTTGAACAATTGATACAATAAATCAAATTGGTACCGGTACAAATAAAATGGTCGGATACCGCTAATTTGTAAGTAGGGCCGGTAATTTGAGTGCGAGACACAACGGACAAGTTTTGCACTGTTTACCCGAGCATTTAAAAGTTCCTGGTTCGCTAGTAAGTTGCAAAGCACTTCTAACAAGAAGATTCTGTAAGTTTTTGTCACGTTTGAACGAAACTAGTGGAGGTTGGGAAAAGATGCTGGCTGTTTCTGTATCGGACTGCAGAATTTTAAAATTACGAAGAATGTTTTTAGCTGCCAAATTGTTGGGGTGATAAGTATGAACGAACGGGATTCTCTCTGCGTTGTTTGATTCAGCTGGCGTGAGCGCCATCTCCCTACTGACATTTTGGACTCGATGAAGTGCCTGGTAAATAACCTGATCTGGATAACCACGATCAGAAAAAAACGTAGACATTTCAGTGCATATAGACTGAAAATCTAAATTGTCACTGCATAGTCTATGAAGTCTAAGAAACTGGGAGTGCGGAATAGAGTTTTTAATATGACTTGGGTGCGAAGATGAATGCGAAAGGTAACTGTGCGAGTTCGTAGGTTTGTAGTGGACGCTGGTGGTCAACTTATTTTCTTGGATTGAGATTTTAATGTCCAGAAAAGTAATAACCGTATCTGAAACTTCCCAAGTGAACTTAAGCGCCGGATAAAAAGAATCGACGAACTGAATAAATTTTTCTAATTCGTCTTTAGTGCAAGATGTAGCACCAAGAGAGTCGTCGATGCATCTTCCAAAAAGTTCTGGTTTAGGACCATCTTTAAACAGTACAATGGCCCTTTTGGAAAGTTTATTCAGTATTCACCATGTCTCAATTTGTGTCTCTATTAGAAATAAGGCAGTTTATGCCGATGAAGCAAGTAAAAGACCAGGGTATATTCCCTCCCTCTCCCTCTCCCCTACGGCAAGGAACTGGTTTCCCCCAGGCTGATATTAAGAAATCAAGACTCAAAGCACTTCACCGCTATTTTATTAGAAACACACATGGCAGAGATTGTTAGAATGCGCTCTACCATTCTATCTACAACTAGCTGAAGTCCACCTTTCGTCTGTTTTGTCATTTTGTTCTTAGTCATATTTGAAATGACAAAATTCGAAAAGATTTAACGGCACACGGCCGACGATGGGCCTTTCAAGTGGGCCTTTAATGTTCCTCGAAACCTTAACAGTAATCATTTTAATATTTTGAAAACTAGTTTTTAAATACACCACAACCTTTAAATCGGTCGTTGAGTGGGGTCAAGTTACCTCTTGAAATTTTAGCTTTTAGGTTTTTTCAGCAAGAACTAGTTCAATATATATTCTACGCACGAGACAAACCAATCTTTAGTTTATCATACGATTAATCACAACTTGTAGCTAGCAGAACATGATTACCTCACTATGAACGTGAAAAAGTGGTCGTTAGTTTACATTAATCAAGCTCTTTATATTTAACAAAGAAAGGCCAAAGACCATTATCGCCCCTTTGTGACACAAACTCCAGCGCTACCTTCGCAAAAAGTGAAGGTGCGAAGATAAGAAGCTAAAATGGCGAAAGCAGGCGACATCATTAAAAAACGGCGCGAAATAGAAAAAGTGAGTTGTGACTTAGCAGTTAGCGACAATCGCACTATCGTGTCATGTTGTTCTTAATCGTTTTTGCCCACCTACGTATGAAGCTTGCTGAACTAACTTCCTAAATACTTACAACTAATACTACAATGGTTTCCTAGTCCTCGTTAAAAATGCGATTCAGTTTGTCAAACTTGCTTCCCCAGTCTTGCAGAAACTGGAAGTCCTGGTCATCGTCATCATCTTCATCACCGCTATCTCCTAGCTCACTCAAATCATCAACATCGGAATCATCGCCTTCATACTTGTAAATGTGAATTGAGTCGAGGGCGAGTGTGTACTCGCGGTTCGCCTCGATAACTCGCGTGTCAATGAAGCGTCCAACATCAATACTATCCGGGTGGATGACCCGCCGCCGCGTGATTGTGGTAACTCCATGTTGCATGCCTTGGTTGTCCGAACCACTGGTCAAGAGTGGCTTTTCTTCCGCCCGGGTGATTTCTGCCTCTCCCGCGCCATACCGGCCACCACCTGGGAGGACAATCAAAAGTTTGTTTTGTTTTACGATAAAAAATTTTGGTCGATGAAATTAAGAACATTAAAAGTTGACGCTATGATAAGAAACTACTTTATTTTAGCTCGAATTTTAGAGTAGCTGTAAGAGCTGGTACGTTCGAGTACAGCACAAGCTACACTACGCGACTAAGGCCCCAATTGGAAGGATTTGGGGTTACCGAAGACAAATTAAACCAGTGCTCAAAGCGAGATCTGAACCCGGGTGAACCGCATTCAAATCTGGCGCCCCGACCACTAAATCACGCCGCCTCCCATAAAGTATTACGACACTCAAACTGTAAGACTATGACTGAATAGCGGCTTGAATAACTGAAATTATCCAGCATCTTAGTTTCTTGGTAGTTAAAGCAAACCATTTCAATAGACGAGTTTCCAGGGTTAACCTCACTTTGATGTCGCTTCTGCGGCGCAATGGCTTGCAGTCAGCGGTCTTTTTAGGGAATTGGAAAAGGGTTTATTTGTGATTTTCAAACCTGACCACTGCATCGGTAACGGGGAGAATACACTGGGTTCGAGTTCTATTTAGACTTATTTAATGTTGCAATTCGTTTAAGATAGGCACTTTACTGAAAACAACTCCTCTTTACTAATTCAGAGTTGGTACTGATGAAAAAATGAAAAACTCATGGAGTTCTTACGCAGTGCCAAAGGACTTGATAGTGATTTTTCAAGGTGCCTTTTCATCGGTCTTAAAACATAAAACATATTTCTACGATACCCACACAAATGTAATTTAAAGTGGCATTACAAGAAAGAAACTTTCTTTATTGAAGTCGTGTATTGCTAATAAAACGGTATTAGTGTGTTTTTAAGGAGTTGAGGGAGTAACACGAACAATGTTAATTACATATTGTCCAATCGCGTCAAAATGTAAATTCAAAGACAATGGAATCATTGAAAATGGCCAATAACTATGCTAATGAGTGTAAGTAGCTCATCTCTTCTCCTAACCTCCCTTTCCTGCGCCAGACCCGACAAGAGCCTCTCCTTCGCCAACTCCAATGCCGCCATTCTCGACATAAGTGTACTTCATCAACTGGTTAATATCGTAACCAAAGTTATCTTCCTCTCCCGCCCCGTCGTCATGATAGACCCGGATGTTATCGTGCACGTGACCATCGTCAACAAGCACCTCTGCGACGGGAGCCGGCCTCCGCTTCAACAGAACGGCGCCAATAATAAATATAATGGCTAGCAGCACAACTAATACGACAGCGATAACACCAGGATTGGCAAACATTGTCCCTGGTCTTGTTCCTAAAAGCAAAGAGATACAAATTACCAACGTAAAGTGCAAAACGAGCATGGTTATCCAGAAAAGTATAGCAAGTACTATAACTATCAGTAATCATGGATTAAAGGGAAGTTCCGCGAGCTTTAGCAGAGTTACTTCTGATCATGCAAAAAAATTAGGTTAACACAGAAACAGTTTGCAAGGTGTCGGTTCACAGCACACTTGTTTGTGGACCAATACTGGATCGTTAAATCTTTTTAGATATTCGGCAGGTCTTGCACTCGATTGGTCATGTCACGTGGAGTTGCATCATCTGCTCCAAAGCTAGCATGAAAGTGAGGCTTCTGCTTAAAACCCCCTCAAGTGAGTATTCATTTTTATCGTCTTTAAAGCAGTTTTGAAATCAGTTTATCATTGCTTCACCAAATTCCAAAGTTGATAATTTTCAAGAAATTTGTAACTTTGACCTTTACAACTCAGCAGTAAAAGGGCTTATTTTTGGGATATTTCGCGACTGTTTACCCTGTTGTTTTTATCCTTATTTTGTACTTCTTTCTTCTTAAATTCATCTTATTGCTCAAGAGTGAACGGGGATGTTAGGGCCAGCTTAGAAATGTCTTTCTGTTACTCTAAAGATCGCTTGCTTCAGGAAAGTCCTCAAAAATGTACCAGAAAACCACAAACGCAGAAAGGGAGTAAGTTAAAATTACGAGTAGAACCATTATCACATACCAGGGCTGGGTTTCTTTGTGACAATTTGACAGCGGTCTCCTTCCCATCCCGGAGCACAGATGCAGTACGACGGAAGAGCGTTCACACACGTGCCACCGTGAAGGCAGAATTCTGCTTCACAAGGACACCCATTTACCACGTTTTGACGCCTCGCCTTAATGGTGGGATCGCTCTCCAGATCGACTCCATTGAAACTCTGAGCTGCTGTGCAACCTAAAGGAATACGGAAGAAAATTGAGATAAAATTTGGTACAGAAGGTTGCAGATAAAAATCAAGGAGAATTGCAGTACATTCCCAGGTCAATCAAAAACATTTCTAGAGCATAATTTCTCAAGACTCATTGAATCCATGAACAAAACTAGAGTACATCATCATCATCATCATCATTATCATCATCATCACCATCACCATCACCATCACCATCACCATCACCATCACCATCACCATCACCATCACCATCAGCATCATCATCAGCATCATCATCTCGCAGCCGTGGCCGATATGTTCTGCACGATTCTGTGCCACACTGCCTTGTCTGCCATGGTGATAGCAACCTCAACCCTTATCACATTGTCCCTAGACATAGTTTTTGGGAAGGTTAATATAAAGGCGTTCAAAAACTAAAATTCTAAGCACTTAAACCTTCAGGACCTTCGGAATGATTGCGCCTTTATCCAAAAAGTTCATGATCTTCAGTTTAGTTTTGCATGAACGGTTAGCAGTGCGCAAGCTGAATTTTCGGTAGCAATTTTTTATTTCCCTGGCCTTTTCCAGGACATTTATCAAAATTTTATTTTTCTGACTTTTCCAGGACATTTATCAAAATTCTATTTTTCTGACTTTTCCAGAACATTTATCAAAACTCAATTTTTCTAGGACTTTTCCAGAACATTTATCAAAACTCAATTTTCCAGGACTTTCTAGTACAATTGTCAAAATTCAATTTTTCTAGGACTTTTCCAAAACATTTATCAAAAATCAATTTTTCTAGAACTTTTGGTGGGCATATTCTACACTTGCTGATAACAATCTAAGATTTTGCACAATCACGTTAAACATTACTAGGTACTGATAAACTTTCCTTTAGGTTTTTTAGTTTCCATTACAAGTGATATCGCTCAGCTGGACAACTTAATACACTTTCTGCTTTACCCTTGTATTTTATTCTAGCAGCAGAAACTAAGGCTGTTTCTGCGATTTGAAAATAATTGTTTCCCAAAACATTTTATTTTCCACGGGTTCTTGGAGGGAAAAATTCAAGGACTTTCAAGACTATTTCCAAAGACTTTCAAGACTATTTCCAAGGATTTCAAAACTATTTCCAAGAAATCCAAGCACTAATGAATCTAAATGCATCTGTAACAAGTAATTATATTTTACTGCTCGATTATAATGAATAATAAACCATAATAGTGTACTTTTCTCGGGTCCCAGGCGTCACGAACAAAGAACAACAGAAACTGATTGCCTAGAAATTACGCGAAAAAACGTGCGCAGCTATCCACGTGCATTATTGAATTTAGAGATTTAAGTTTGCTGACTTACAGATAGGTTTGTACCAGCAACGTTCACGAACCATTTTCGAGCATTTTCAAGCAGTCCTTCATGAATTCAACCACTTTCAAGGCCTTGAATTTAAATTCTAAAATTCAAGCATTTTCAAGGACCTGTGATGACCCTGTTTTCCATTCCTTCCCACAACAGATCTCTTACAACTCTGGCTTATTTCATAACCATACAAAGTACTCACCTCCAAAATCGCCAATAACACTTAAGGGCGCATCTGAGCCTGCTGCAGCACCTGTGCTCGTACCACTGCCAGTGGCTGTACCAGTACCAGCGCTAGCTGGTAATACATGCTGAATAGGAGTACCATATTTTCCCATGGCAGCAGAATGAGTTACTGCTACACCAGTGAGAGTTGTATCAGAGACAGAACCAACTGCTGTTCCGGTACCATCACCACCACTACCACCGGCACCTGCATTAGTACCAGTATCTGACTTAATTACACCACGACTTTGTATTGGACCACCTGCAGCAACGCCATCACTACTACTGGTGAAGTAACCACTGCTAGCACTAAAGCCGCTGCTGGATTTTCCACGGTTTAAGTTGTAAAGGTAGGTGTATTCAGCTTTACTATGTGTGTGGTGTCCGATATGATTTACATAATTACCGTCTTCTTTGTCCTCAGTATAGGCTCGGACAAAATACTGTATAGGATTTCCAACGACAGTTGGAGAAACGAATACATTTCCACTGTTACCAACTGTTATCAGTCTGAAACTTGAAGTTGAGGACCCTATGCCCGTTCCACTGGCTATAACCTGTCCCTGGGGGTTGCGTATGATGGCGTTTCCACCACTAGCTACAATTGCTTCAACAACTTGCACCACAGTGATGTTAGGTAGACCACCAGAGAAGAAACTTCCACCACCAATATTAAGAAGTCTTTGACTACCACCTGTGTTGCCTTCAACTTTTCCGTCAAAATCAATTTGCAGCGAAGCTCTGTTTCCTTCTCTGCGAACAACTACGCTGTGGTATTTTCCGTCCGTGATGTTGATCTGTGGGATCTTCAGAGTCTTCATTCGGTTTCCCAGTCGGAAAGTATACCTCAGAATATGGTTTTTCACCTAAACGTAGACCAAAAACCGTTGTTAGGATCACCAGTACCTTTGCAGGCACCACCAACGCAAGAACCATAGTTCTGTTAGAATAATTCCACGAAAAAGACAAAACAGAACTTTCGCTAAAGTATAACTTACCTTCATCAACTATTTAAAACAGAAAATAATTGGATGTGAAAGTTCAGAAAAACGAATCAATACTTTATACTTTCCAAGTCTTGCAGGCTTATTAAAACGGTTCGCACATATAATTGAAAATAAATTCCAGACTTTTGCAGAACTAAAAATTAGGTATATAAATTGGAATCGTTCTCTATGTTTAAAGTGGCCGTATGTCTGAAAAATTATGTTCGTGTCTATTTCGATGGAAGCCAAGCCGAGAAAATGCAGACCTTTTCCGGACCGTTGCTTTAATTTTCAGACTTTTCCAAACTTTTCAGACAGTTTTCGATTCATACGTTTTTCTAGTTTTCCTAAACTCTGTAAGAGCTCTACCTCTGTGACTTGCAACGTCTCTTAGTTCTCCTTGTGAAAACTACCAAAGAGGGAACGAGGCACTAACAAAATAACGCCCACGCTAGGTGCAATCGTTATAGCATAAATGAAGTACACAGATAAAAAAAATTAACCAGGTAGCTTAACGTCAAATGGGTATTCGTTATAACTGAAATAGGGGGTTCGAGGCATAAAAAAGAAAAAAATCATAAGAGAATTCTTCATTAACTCAGCCCGATGTTTCTGGACAAGTGGTTTAACAAAACTTTTGTTAGTTCTGGCAAGAAAAATAAACGCCAACACTTACGCTTTCATCCAGTTTTCAAAGGCTGGCCAAATCTTATCTTCTAATTGAGGAAACCGGCAGACTTACTTAGTTTATTACTGACAAAAAACAAAACTTACGTCGATTCTATTAAATTCAGTTCCTAAGCTGTTTGTTGAAAGGAAAACAATGCAATCTGAGCTGTTTGCATCAACTTTCACTTGCAGGGCAATATTGGTGTAATACTCATTCTTTAAGGGCACGGGCGGAGGTACAAGCTCTCTTCGTTTCTTTGACGACTTCACAATATACTGAGTGAAACTATTTGCCAGGTAGTAAGAGGCTTTCGCTCCTGAAAAAGAACAGTAAACTCTTATCGATGCCACTTTGATTTTATTTATTGTTCATTTATTTAACTCGTTTTCTAAAGTAATTGTGTCCCTGTTTTTTTGGGTGTTAATCTATGTTCTAAAAAAATATCTGAGATCACGTAAAATCCCTACTTAAAACAGTTGCCTGATCTTTTAAAATTTTGGAAAAGTTTTAATTTGGTGATCAATTCCATGTCTAATTTAACAACAACTACAACAACACGTGTTTATTTAGGAATTATATTTTCACAGCCAACAGCAAACCATAGCAAAATACAAGTTTAAAGGTTAGGTCACCTGTATGAAAGCCATAGATCAAACTGAAAAAGGCAGCCTTTACACTAAAAGTTCCAATGAAGTGTAAACAATGAATCTTTTCTTTAAACAAACCGTCGCTACTATTGTGCAGTTAACTTACCACAACTTCGTTTGTGGTAAAACTTTGTTAATATCAAAAAAATTCAAACGATGGGTTTGTAAGCCTTCAAAATTTTAAAAGTCCAAAGACTTTTGCTGTTTTTTTCCTTCCCATTTTAACTCGGAAAAATCCTTTCCAACAATTCATAAAACTGTTTAAACAACTGTGGTATTAATGAACAGAAAGTCATCAACTTAATCGTCATATGAACTCTTTAAACGTAGTTTTATACCATCAATACTTTTTAAACAGTAAGTTATATTTTTCAATTCTTTTCAAAACATTGTTCCTGTAAATTTTTTCGATTTTTAACTTTTCAAGTCTTTGTACATCAGTTGTTTTTCAATGACCCATTGGCATGGCTGATAATTTTTAAACAAACCATTACTATCATCATTATTATTATTATAATTATTATCATTATTATTATTATTATTATTATTATTATTATTTTTATTATTATTATTATCATTATACCAATGATAAATAACAAAATGGATTATTTTGCGATATTATTTTTTTCAAATGTAGTTGTATGGGATTTTCCAGGGCTAAGATAAAAAATATTCCATGGTTTTCCCAGGGACCATACGATCCCTGCATGTGAAACAAGATCTTTGTGCGCATCACTTACTGGCATTACAGAAAGTTCCAGAGTAACCCAGGTGGCACACACATATACTAGGCCCGTTCCACAAAGGCTCACAGTACCCGTTTCCATTGCAATCTGGGCATTTATTGGCTAGCTGGCACCCAACTGGAGCGTTTACTACTTTCAGTGGATTCGCTAAGTCGTACATTCGTCCATTGTCTTTAATGTTACGAATACAACCCTCGAACTTTGTGTAAGGAATCTTAGGGTAATTTAGATTGTTCTCAGTTCCTCCAATTTGCAGTGGCCCAAACCCGTTCAGGTACCTATGGATCCAACATAACACAAATGATTAAAAACTTAACTAAATATCACATTCAAAAATAACTCGCACACTTAAAATCTTTTTGATTTTGATACTTTCAAGAGATGGCATACTGTCAAAGCTATACACTGTCTAGATTGTGATGATTATAACTTTCTACGTTTAGGTATTGTTACTGTAATTATCTATTTGCAGTAACCAATATTTATGTAAAAGAATACAGGACAATAAATAAAGATATTATTACTTCCAAATTACTGATCTATTGATCAATTGGCGAGTGTTAACCAATTCCTATAATCTTCTAGTCTAAGTGACTTGGTGTCATTTATGAAAAAAAACAACGGTAGAAATCTTAAGTAATTCGGCGGACGAATATAAAAAGGAAATTTTAAAAAACCATCAAAGAATGGAAGTCCTTACGAGGTCGGTAAAATGAGTACCAGCCTCCGCTGAGGGCTAACCTGTGATGGATTAGTGTCTTGTCCTGGGGTAGTTAGTGATCTTATCTCCTTACTACTACAGAAATCAGAGATAAGCACCGCCTAAAAGGAACACTTAGGCTTGTAAAAGGATTTAGCTTAGCTATAGCAACGATTTCGTCTTCAGAATCCATTATTATCCAACAATTTAAAGAAATAAAAAAGAAAAGTTAAACCGAGTAACTTCATGTTCATGGTAGACGTCTTCCACGAACATGAAGTTACTCAGTTTAACTTTTCTTTTTTATTTCGTCTTTGTGTATTACAAAAGTTTTGGCTTGGGCAAATAATATTTCATGAGCTTTACTTAGATCTGTAAAAACCTACTTACACTGATTGACCCTTCACAGATCCTTGGAAAAGACAATTTCCAGTGTCTTCTAACAACTTTCCACCTTCTGACACTACCTGGGCTTTTTCGCATTTGTCAATAATGATAGTTATTACCTGTAGATTAGGTAAAAAGAATATATTTTTTGATACCTAGGAATACACATTGACTCAAATCTTAACTGGAAGAGCCAAGTTGCACATATAGCCAAAAAAATTAAGAGAGGCATAGGTGTTCTTTGCAAAATACGTCATTTTGTTACCACCAAAGTGATATCCAGTTATATTATTCTTTGATATATTCTCATCTGACATATGACTTAGCCGTTTGGGGGAACACCTATGCCTCAACTTTGAATTCATTAGTGATACTACAAAAAAGAGTCGTGCGTATAATTACTTTTTCCAAATATGATGAACATTCAAGTCTCTTATTTAAGCAGCTAGACATTTTGAAAATTACTGATCTCCTTTCTTTACCAAATGCACTTCTCATGTACGACTTTCATTATCGTATGCTTCCCCCTCCATTTGATAACGTTTTCAAACCAGTAAAAAATGTACACAACTACAACACCAGATTAGCCTCTAGAAATATGTATTATTTATATCAACCGAGAAAAAATTATGGTAAATTCAATCTCAGATCTCAAGGTCCAAAAACCTGAAACTTAATTGAGGATAGCCTTCAAAAATTGAGCAACTCAAGTTTTAAAAAAGCAATCAAATCAAACATAGTCAATACTTATTAAATATGCATTGCCTATCTTTTTTTTAGCATTCGGTTCCCATATTTTCTTCTCGTTTCTGTTTTTTTTAATTATTACTATTCCATTTTATAAACTAATTGATCATGGGCTCATTCATTATTGCAGTTGTGTATATTGTCTTATTATTTCTACATTTTATTGATTATCTTCTAACTTTTATTTGTTAATTAATTTTCCTAATGGCTATCGGACACGTTTAGCGAAAGCTATTTCCGATA
>JAOBYJ020034379.1:0-11651 GCA_025403565.2 Palythoa heliodiscus
AATATTTCAAAGTTTTCCTATGTCATGTTATACAATTTACATCAAAGTTAGCCCTTTTTACTAGAATGGGGATTTGAATGGAACAAAGGAGGCTTGACTTTTTGACTCCATCATTAATAATATAGCCCCCTGCCAAATGTAAAATTTCTTTCCTTAATTTGTATAATTTTGCTTCATTAACATTCGTGTCTAGTGAAATTGGGGAAGGGTATAACTAGCATTTTGGTTTACTAATTTTTATTTGTCTCTCCATTTACCAATAAATTTGTAGGGAAGATATTTTCCAGGGAGGGGTTTTGTAGCTCTTGGTGGAAACGTATTTTAATACTGCAGTTCATTTTATAATTATGTTTTCTAGGTTGTTGGTTGGAGAATGTTGTGTCAGTGTTGTGTGTGTATTATGCATGCAATTTGGTTTGCATTGAAAAGTGTTCTGGCGAGTACAGTTGGTGGATTCTGGATGACATAGTAGCATTATGTATGATCTGTGGGTTCTTTCAGTTCGTTGTACCTGTCAAGTGCATAGAACTTTTAAAGGGGAGGGGGGAGGTGAGAAACTGTATGCCTTTTGTCTTTGGTGCTTATCTTAACATGTCATAACTCTATCTGGGTCCTGGTCAGTCATTAAATTTTATAGTTTGTTTCAGTAAAACAAATCATGTCATCCGAAATCTTCATTTGTATTGGTGGTTCGATTCCATCAACATTAGCAAACTGATTGTGTGCTTGTGTCATTCTTGTCTAAATATCTAGCATACCAAAACAGTAGTAAAATAATACCATACAACAACAACATTATTGGAACATCCTGATATCAAAGTTAAATTTATATAATACTAATTACATTTAATTACTTGTGATTTTAAAGTTGGTCATTGCTGTTTATCCTCCAAGATGAGTTGTCACTCTACCAGGTATGGTCTGTTCAACATGAATATTAATACTGGAATATACATGTGGGACGAGTTATTTGCTGGGCCACCCATCATGATTCAGTGACCCCCACCTGAGTGTTTTAAAATAAAACTGTACTCTGGATTATCTCATTTCAATCAACTTTTTCCAGCAATATTTTCAACACATTCAGCCCATACCCAACATTATGTTAACTCTAGATTCTAGACTCTTGTGCTGTTTTCTAACTTTAACTCCATAGGAATCTGGGCTAATTTGACACTGACAGAGTATAGGCCTCCTGTATTGTCAAGGTGTAGGGGCTGGCTGGCTTTGTGCACCTACCACTCCCACAACAAATGCACTAGTCTACCAATTTTTTTATCCCCTTCAATAATAATGATAATAATAATAATAAAAATAAAGTATTATTATTAATTAAGTTAAATTTGTAATTAAATAAAGAAACTTACTAAATGATATCAATCACCAAAAGATTTTCATGTTATCTGAACATAGCCTGTTTGTCTCTCCAAAATGAACAGAAAGCTTTTTGAAAGCCATTTCTTTCATTGATACTAATCAAAGTTTATTCCAAACAGAATATTACACTGTCTTGCACTTGGAAATACAAGAAAAAACAGTCATAACTCCTTGATCCTGGAGAAATAATATTTTTAATGGTCTATTTGTTTTAAAATGATAGTAAATCAATGTGACTGCACAACAAATTTTAATTTGAGAAATGAATCCTGTGAGTGGTGGAACAAAAGAGGTCCCCATAGTTGTGAATCGTTTATCCCTAACTCATTTCCTTGTCCTGATACTTAGAAATATTTTAGTCACTTGTTACAAGTTTGCTGCTGTGCACTGAATTAGACCAATATTCCATGAAGGTCAGTTTAGCCAAGATAGTTTGCAGGTATCTGAAAATGTCTGTCCAGGGCATGCATCTGCTTGGGTTGAGATGCTCCTGCATGATGGCTGACCATATGCACGATTTCATTACTCAGTGAGTCCATGAATGGATTAAACTCAGCCCATATTTTCACGATTTCCCCAACCTCTACGATGATCTGCAGAGTAATAAAATTAAAAAATCTTGTGTTGATTATATATCTTTTTCAAACACTGTATTTATTTATTATTATAATTATAAGTGTTATATTCACAGTTCACCTCTACCAATGGACAGTACGTTTTATGACCTGCATATAACTGTGTCTAACATTTCTTTAAAAATAAAAAAAATTAATGGCTGTTGTGGCTAATTATAGACTTAAAGATAACTGCATTGTTCCTGACCAACAATTCCAACAAAACAGCATAGGAATGGAAATATATTTACAGTACAGATATTTTATCAAGAACTAAAAACTTTCACCTTTGTTTAACATTTGTTTTTAAAAATTCAGTTGGATTTTAAGGTAAAAAGGGCAACTAATTTCTAGCTGACATACCATCCTTCCAGTCATCCCATTCCCTAGCTTTTCTTAGTTTGTCTGGATCATCTTTGTCTCCATCATCGTGTGAATCAGGATCCTCACAAGGCTTTTTGCTGCTATCATCTTTGTGATGCTTCCTGCCAGTATGCCTTGAAATCCAAAATATTGTGAAGTATTCTAAATTTAGAGATAATAATAGCTTACACAAAACAACCATTTAGAAACTGGGATTCTTTCAATTAATTTCTTACAGTGTGTTTTAAGTTACAACAAATATAATTTTTTATAAACAGCTGTCAGCTCAGTTTAGCTACAACAACTGCTGTGTGTACAATTCTCATAAATTTTGTCTTGGCAAGATTTGAAGAAGGCTTGCATGAGCTGAAACTAATTAAATCAAGGACAGCACAGATCTAAGCAAAAGAAAAGAATCACTTGATAAGGACAAGAGTGACATAAATCATAAATCTTGAAAGCTATATAAACTACATATACCTAAACTTATCAAAAGAAGTGACGGCAGCGTGGTTGGCGCAGTGGTAAGATCTCTGCATTCCAACCACACGGTCCTGGGTTCAAGTCCCGGCCCTGCCGTTTGCAGAAAATTTGTGTGACCTTTTCTGCCAAAGTTGACTCAACTTTCCATCCTTACGGGGTCGGTAAAATGAGTACCAGTTTCTGCTGAGGGCTAACCTGCGATGGATTAGTGTACTGTGCAGGGGGAGTCAATGACTCTCATCCACTTAACACTACGGAAACCGGAGATAAGCGCTGGCTCCAATGAGCCACTAGACTCGGAAAAGGTTTTAGCTAGCTTTTTTTATAAAAAGAAGTAGAAAGTATTATAGAAACAAATTAGCACTCGCAACTCAGAACAGAGTTCCCCCTCGCTTCTGTTACAGACATCAATGTCTATTGTAACTTGGAGCCACCAACACTCAGGCTCACTTTATCTAAGGGTACATACAGTACGAGGGGTAATGCATGCAACCCATTTGGCCACAGTGGCCAATATAAATGGCTACAAGTTACCAATGGCATGCATGTGTGGAGCTTGCAATTTCATAAGTGTTACACTAATTACATTTTACTTCTGTTTCAGATAGATGAGCTATCAACAACCAAATTCACTAAAAACACCTCATTCTGCAAATTAAAGTGTGTTTCACTTGGACTGAATGTTTGAAAATCACATGTGCGCATACATTTTTTCAGGCACTGTTAGTTCCTTTTCACATATTAAACATGTATTATAAAACTTTTATAAGGTGAAAAATGGTAACTTATACCTTGTGGTTTGTCATAATAAAGTTGAAAGTTGAAATGTTTTGAAGTTGCCATTATAAATTGCAAGTTAAAACACAACTACATGGATCTGAGTAACAAGACATGACCTACTTGAAACCAAAGAGCCCAATGCACTTGGAGTAGGTACTCACAAAACTAAAAGAAAACAGCATGACCCTGATCTCAATGTTTATAAACATATTTATTAACAGCTTTCTCATCCAGTCACCAATAATGTACTTTCAGTATTGTAGGCTGGGTGATGGCATGTGGTGGAGCATAAGGGGTTCCACCCTCCCCTCCTTGAAGAATGACATTGATAGCTTAGGAAAAATTAGTCTACACCCAGAACCTCTCAATCTCTTGAAGTGACATGATTCATTTGGAAGGAAAATCTTTCAAAGTGTTGGCTGTATCATCATAATATTGTAACAAAACAAATAACTTACTCTGAGTTAGCAAGGCTAATGATCTATCCAAGGAATACAGTCAAAACAACTTACTCATCAAAATCCAGTACAATCTTTCCTTCCCTGATTTCTTTTTCCAAATACTCCTCCTGGGTCATGGTTGGGACACTAGAATACCCCGCACCAAACACATTTGCCTAAAGCAAAATTAAAAACTAAAAACTTATTTGAAAACTCCTTGCTCATAGATGTAGACCAGGAGGGGACATTTTACTCCCTTCCCACTTAAAAATTTGTTGGGCTGGAGGCTGCACAGATTTACGTGTTCAACCAACCTCACAATGGACATTTTATAAAATTTGAGTAGGGGTACGTACTTGAGTAGGGGTATGTATTTGAGTAGAGGTATGCACTTGAGTAGGGGTATGTACTTGAGTAGGGGTATGCAATTGAGTAGGGGTATGAACTTCAGTAGGGGTATGCACTTGAGTAGGGGTATGTACTTGAGTAGGGGTATATACTAAGTAGGGGTATGTACTTGAGTAGGGGTATGTACTTGAGTAGGGGTATGTACTTGAGTAGGGGTATGTACTTAGTAGGGGTATGCACTTGAGTAGGGGTACGAACTTGAGTAGGGGTATGTACTTGAGTAGGGGTATGTACTTAGTAGGGGTATGTACTTAAGTAGGCTATGTACTTGAGTAGGGGTATGCAATTGAGTAGGGGTATGTACTTGAGTAGGGGTATGTACTTGAGTAGGCTATGTACTTGAGTAGGGGTATGTACTTGAGTAGGGGTATGTACTTGAGTAGGGGTATGTACTTGAGTAGGGGTATGTACTTGAGTAGGCTATGTACTTGAGTAGGGGTATGTATTGAGTATATACTTGGTTTATGATGAGCCCTCTGTTGCTATCTGTCAAGGTGTGAAAATTGTTGTTTGCTTATTCTAGCTTGAAACAAACTTGAAAGTTATAAAAACCAACAAATTAACATTTATTTTAGAACATACCTTTAGTGATTCCCTTGTGATAAGAATTGGTTTGATAGGCTAGGGAAAAATTCATGCTAACAATTATCTCTCTTGCACTACAGTAAAAATCTTATTTTACAATGTGAAGATTGAGTTAGGTAAGTAGAATATCTACAATGTTATAGTGAGCTCTGAAAAGTTTAACTGCAGCTTTTTCTTTGCTCAATTGCCTTAGCTTATCACCATTATTACACACTCTTTTATCAAAATTATCATTATATAACGTTATGAACATTATTATTGTCCTGTTGTCAACATTATTACACTGTTATGAACATTATTACACTGTTATTTACATTGTGTATCAATATCATTACTACACTGTTATTAACATTATTACAATGTTATCATCATTATTACATTGTTATCAATATCATTACTACACTGCTATTATTACACTGTTATCAACATTATTACACTGTTATCAATATCATTACACTGTTATCAATATCATTACTACATTCTTATTATTACACTGTTATCAACATTATTACATGTTATCAATACCATTATTACATTATCAACATTATTACACTGTTATCAACATTATTACACTGTTATCAACATTATTACATTGTTATCAATATCATTACTACACTGTTATTAACAACATTATTTCATTGTTATCTGAACATCATTATTTTACAAATGCCATTTTCCTGGCCTGGGCCAAAGTCTGTTATTGATGCACAAGTGACCTACCAAAATGAAGTGAAAAGAAAAAAGTGCATTGATCATGTCTTGTGGCATGACTTTTTCACAACAATTTTTAATTTTAATTTTAATTTAAAAATGTTGTTTTCTTTGCATCAGATTAGATGTTTTTATGATTACTGACAACAACTGAAAGCATTCAACATAGTTTAATTTTATAGTGGCATTCACAGAACAAATGACCGTAATGAGCACCTCAACAACAATTCATTTTGACTCACCAGCAAGAAAGCCAGGTTTTAATTCTAGCAAATCATTTTTTCATTTTAGATTTTTTTACTTGTTTTATAAAGGAACTGAAAACTCTCCCAGTTTGCTAATGTTGAGTTATAAAAGTACTTGTTAATTTATAAGACAATTAGTGCGTGTACATTCAAACAGTGCATACTAGAAACATTTGCCTGATATAGCTTTTTTTCTCCCAAGTACTTCTTTTATTTTCCTACAAATTCACATATGGTTGCTTCTATATATCTCAACACAGCACATATAGGCCTGTTTAATTTTCTTAAAATAGGACTGTCCAACACCTGTGCTGTATCAAAAGCCACTCTCTTCTGATAGCGTGGTGTGTCACATCTGATCCCCCCCCCCCTCACGTGAATAACATTTAATAAATGCATTTATTCAAAAAATAATAATTATGAATTCCAAATAGATCTCTTTCATAAATGGCAGCGATTTTAATATTCTCTTGTTTTCATTCAAAGTAGCCCTACTGGCCTCGTTCTTGAGTTAGACTTTTAAAAGAATATATGTTACCCTAAACGAGGCTAGTAGGGCTAATTTGAATGAAGACAAAAGAATATTAAAATCATCTCCATTTATGAAGAAGGTCTATACATGGCAAGATTTATTAATACTCCTAGGGGTAATTTACCTTTCTTTTTTGTTGCTTTTTCTTACTGTCTAGATCAGGATTAACTTTTTTAATTTTGTTCATATGTTCAAGTATTTGAATTTCATCTGTAATAGTCAAAAAAAATCATGAGATTCTATTTTAAGTAAAAAACAGGATAATTACACTAAACAGGAACTTTGTGGTGTATGGTGTGTTTGAAAAAATCCACTCATTTGTTAGAGATGAGTACAAAATTGCTTTACGATAAAAGAAATTATAAATAATCTACTTGCCAACTGAATGAGTCAGATTCCTTGGACATGTCCAGGTTTACAAACTTTCATATCTGTAGTAAGCACCCTAAATGCTGTTTTTGGCAAGTGGATTTTTCATTAAATGGCAAGGAAACTTTAAAACAATTAAATTTTTCCAACACTGAGTGATAGTACAATGCTACTGGCAATAGCTATAATGAAATCTTTGAAGTGGACAGAGGTAACAATCTACCTATTGATGGGTTTACCACAGACTGCAAGATCTAAGGACTCATAGGTTTTACTGGTGGTCATATTATGGAGTCAGCAATGTTGTTTATCGATGAACACTGATTTTTCTTAGCATCTCTGCTCACTATTTTATGTACAAGTTAATTTATCTTTAATGATTTGTGTATTGAGGAATAAGAAACTTATTGTATTATTTGCTATTTCATCGTATTATTTACTATTTCTGTGTATTATTTGCTATTTCATCTTATTATTTGCTATTTCATTGTATTAGAATTCTTTCATTGTTGAGATTAAATAAACTGATCATCGTCGAGAAGGCCTTTTTCTTCATGAAAGAGTTACAAAATAGTGAGCGACGATGCTAGAGAAAATCAGTGATTATTGATAAACAACATTGCCGACTCCATAATATGGTCACCAGTAAAACCTATGAGGCCTTAGATCTTACAATCAGTGATAAACCCTTTACCTATCAGACCTTAGTTAAAGTGCAACTAGGTACAGTACAGCTTCTGATAAAGCCATTACTGTATCTAGCGAAATTAAATATTGGGTAAAAAATAAAAATTACCATAAACTATTACGAGGCAAACTATCAAAGTATTGTCTAGGTTTGCATTTTCTTTCAGTTTAAAAATTTCTTCATTAGAAATAGTTATGAAATTTTTTGATTGTTGGCACCAGTCACTATCCACCAAGATTGATACACATATATCACATTGTAATCTTTAAGTTTAAGTCATTATTTTAAGCTGAAAATCTGTAAATTTTGTGGTACCTGGGGTAAAAATTAAAATCTACAATGCTAATGCCTGAGACTAGCACAATTTACCCTCAGCCTAGAAAAGAGCGTCATGTACAAGCTTGACATGCTACCAGCTTTAGAAATCAATTCACCAAGTGCAGGCTGATAACTTTTCACAAAACATTAAAACTTTATTTTCCTTTGCGAGATGTATGAAATCTGATCTCATCTTACATAAGCCATATGACATTTATCTACAATGTGATAAACTATATTATGAGGCATTACATTAATGTTTTTGGTTATCACTGCAAATATCTCCCCTTCACTCCCCCCCCCTCCCCCAACCCTCTTTCAGATTTTTAGTAGTAGTTTTTACGTGGGTCAGAGCTAACTAGTGCTCTTTTTGATCTTACTAGTACAGACTTACAATTGTCTGAAAAATTTACATTAACAGGTTCTAGCTCCAATGAGGACCAGCTGCAGGCTCAGGTATTTCATTTCAGCTGGCTTCTTCAAGGGAATCAATACACAGCGTGTTGATACCAGGCAAATTAACAACTTTCAGTGACTGATGTTTAAGATAAGTGTAAAAGTTACCTTGTATGCTTGCGAGTTGTTCAACTGCCTTATATACCCACATCTTAAGAAGTAAAATTGCATGTTCTCTCTGTGAAAAAAAAAATAAAATTATAATTACTTACATACATCAGAAGCAACAGCTAAATAAATTTAATTGTAAAATTGATCAAGTTCTATACTGCCACTATTTCTCCTGCAATTTCTATTGGAGAAGATCCAAAAAACTGTTTTCAAACTATCTATTATGAGAAACTTTATTTAAGTGACAGGCAAATAGAATCTAATTTTGAACACTGTATGGAGAGATCTTTGGTGGAATAATGAGTGATAGACCTAGTTTTAAGGCAATGATGGATTACGATTGCATTTTTATCACCCCAGTAATGAATCACGAGCTTGTTTTCAACCCCATAACAGATCATAAAAAATGCTTTACCACCCTGTATAATGATTTTGCGGTTGGTAAAATTCTTTTAGTTCATAAAAAACAGGGTGGTAAAGGAGGGTCTCAGATAACGAATCACAGTCTTATTTTTAACACAATAACGGATCATGATAAGAAATTTTGGTGGAATTATGAATCATGGACTTAATTTTAAGACAATAACGGATCACGTTTGCATTTTTGACACCCCAATCACGAATCACAAGCCTGTTTTTGACCCGATAACGGATCACGAAAAAAACCTTTACCACCTTGAAAAAATAGCCATCCATGTTAGGCATGTTAATTGCTAGAAATTTATCAATATTTTAAGTGTTACTGATCTGAGAAACCACAGCTATCGTGCCATCACTTACCTGAATCTCTTCATCAGTTGTTGTGCAACTCAACATGTTCTCAAGTTCCTTTCAAACAAAATTAATTTGCAGACAATCACAATGAAATTACTAAATTGATAAAGTATTTTGTAATACATATTAACTTAATTACATTGCTTAAAAACGTACGACACTTCTACCAGAACAAGAGGTGTTATTTTACAGTTTTTTCAAGACAATGACCACGCTCAGTAAACTGAAAAGTTAATAAAATTTACACTACATGCAGGCCTCATTTTCTGAGGATCCATAAAGTAGAGTAGTGCTGCCTTTTGCAGGGGGTTCAGTCTCTGCTAAGACTCCATTCTTTTCAAGATGTTTGGTTGGTTGCTAGTCACCATTCATACAGAGTCAATTAGCACAGGAATTACACATAACTTGATGTTCCACAGATGCGCAGTCTCTCTCCTTATATCCTAATTCTTTTCTATTTTCTCCTGTTCCTTGTCTGTAATACTTGTGTCACCTGGCATACAGTAGCAATATCAATTATTAGGCAGCAGTTTTCCTTCCTGCCAACCTGCACCACATCAGGTCTGTGTGCTTGGATTTCATGGTTTGTCCAGATGTTTACATCTCATAGGAATTTTATTCAGGATTTCTCAATCACTAGTTCTGGTTTGTATTTGTACCATTTCTCATCAACATCAAGCCCATTTACTTTAGGAAGTGACCAGTGAGCATTTGAAAATAACAGTTACTTACTATAATTGCCTGACAAGTGTGTTCACAGTTCTTAACTCTGAGTAATTTATGTGTCCAGTCCAGGGTTCATAAAATGTAAGCCACTTCTTTCAGCATTACTACTGCAGGGTTAAAAGAAGCAGGAGATGCTACTGTATAGAGCAGTTAATTCTCCATTTAAAGTAATGCTTTCTTATATGCAGAGTTCAAGTGTGAGTAGATCTTTGGCATATGACCCAAGATCAAGACGACAACAGATGCTCCAATGTAGACATTTAAAGATCCCATAGGGGCATCAATCTTTTCCATATACCTTTACAGTCATCCATATACAACAGATAAACTTTTCCAAGTTGATATCATCCTTTATTATTATTTTATGTGTATTCTCATTTTTATACATTTTTTAATTTTACCTTTTTTTAAATTATTTATTTATTTATTTTCAAATTGTACATTAAATTATTTTAAATTAATTTTATATTTATCATATTCAGTTAATAATATTTTATGCAGATGAAGAACCACTCTTTGTATATACTGAATAAAGCCATAATTATTATAATTTTCAATTTACTAGCAGTTTTTATCAAAAGTGAAGTGTTATGCCTAAATTAGTGTGCTGCTTTGGTAACATTTCGTTGCACAAATAAACAAAATTCTCAACATGTTCAGGGCCTTTAGACTGATCAGCAGTTGTTGCTCGCTACAAGTTTCCACATGGGAGGAAAGTGGACAAACATCCATCCATCAGGGCTCAATTTTAAAGAAAATTTATTGTTGTACATGGGGCAACCAAAAAATATTTTTAGTTATCGCACAAAAGTTGAGATTGAGACAAGTTTATTTAAGTGAAAGAAAATGTAAATGCCAAAAGAATATTGAAATTGGTCTGTGACTTGTCAGCTATTCATCTATGAATGAGAAGTTAAAGTCACTCACTTGAAGAAATATCTCTTTGTAAGATGCTGCTGTTTATATAATAAACAGAACAAATTATACCTTTTTTTGCTTGGAGATAAATTATGGACTTTATTTTCTCATGTTCAAATTTAACATCTCACTCATTTTGCTGTGCTCACTCACTCGTGAGATATCAATTTGAACACTCAAATATAAATTCAATATCATTGGATGCCTATGTAGTATTCTCTATAATACTGAGGGCTTTTAAACAAGATAATAAACAATTTAGTTAGCCCTAAAATTATACCTTCATTCGTTGTTCATGTTCCTTTTGCTCTTTGTATCTACTAATCTTTGCCTGTCTTGCCTTGGCCATTTGCTCCAAGCAGTTGTTTCTTGAAGGTCCTTCACTTGATGCAAAGTTGTTACCTCTGAGGAACTGAGAGGCATCCTATGATAACAAAAAAAAACTTCTGTAAACTATGAATATTCAAGCAACTGAATTAAGCTATATTGAGTAAACAAATTTAACTAGCAAAAACTTTACAATACCTTATTATAAAAAGGATAGGATTCAATTAATGTCGTTTGTTGAGATTAAATGTAATTAAGTGTTTTTAATTAACGTCGTTAGGATTTTTATGTTTAAGTGGTATCAATTACTGTGGTTCTGACGCTCTGCTGCAGCAATTTTATTTTTAACAATTAGGCCATGTAAAAAAAAAAAGTTGTTGATCGTCCTTTTTTTTAAAAAAAAGTCGGAGGGAGGGAGGTTTTTTT
>JAOBYJ020034598.1:0-11644 GCA_025403565.2 Palythoa heliodiscus
TGTTTTCTGAACTTGTCACAGGAATAAATTCAGTTAGTTCTGGTTACACGACTTAGGTGTTTTATGTCTAGTGAATTTAAATTAAAGATTACAACTTGACACGTTCGACCTTGAAACTTGACCTGATCACAACTTGACACTTCGATTTTGATTGGATGGCGATGCTGCAATGCATGAGCTTCACATGATTCAAGTACCAAATCAATGTGATTAAATCTCGTTCTTTGCATTCCGATCATTCTTACTGTCCCTAGGGACGAGAATGCGGAAGACCACGATTTTAGCAAAAATTGAGTCACGGCCAGGATATATAACTGCCACGCATGCGTTGCGTGGACAGATGCGAGATATGTGTCCATTGGCAATAGACAATTTACAAGAGCCTAACCAGTGACTTGGCTCCCTGTGTGAATTCCTGCATCTCAGTGGGTATAGCATCTGACTGGTAATCAGAGGGTCATGGGTTCTATTCCTGTCAGTGGCTCAGTATTTTTATGGTTTATCAGCTTGAGGAGTAATTTTTCTATACTTTGTTTAATAGCTAATTGGGACTTGAATTTAATTTACTGTAAATAACTTTGTAATAGTGTTAATGTAAATACTTTATTTTATCAGGAAGTTATGGAAGAGAAAAGTGACAGAAGAAAAGAACTTGAAACATGGTTAAACAAAATAATGAAAATTGAAATATCTGATGGTAGAACTTTGATAGGGCTGTTCCTTTGTACTGATCGTGACAGGAACATTATCCTGGGCTCCTGCCAAGAATATGTTGGAATACCAGGTAAAAACAGTTGCATCATGAAAATTACAATGGAAAAAAATTTAAAAAAACATGAAAACAGTGAAGAAATTATTGTAATTTTATAAAAACATTTGATTTAGATAATTAAATTATGTTAAAAAATGACCTTGCTCACCAGTAGAAGCTCTTAGTAGAGCATCCGTCTGGGATACGGGAAGATCTTGGGTTCGATTCCCAACTAGAGCTCAGTTTTTTTCTGAGCAATATTTACTGGCTTTTCATAGAAAAAAAAATTACTTATATGACTAAAACTCGGGAATTTGAGTAAATGGCATTTCAACCATTATACAATCATTTTTCAAGGTCAAAATTAATGTATGAAAATCTTGAACTAGTAATGTGACTGTGATTTTTAACAGATAGATTATGAAAATATTTTTATGTAAACATTAAAAATAGTACTTAAAGACAGGGTTGGTATTCCACCTGAAATTCCTTAAATTTTGAGATTTTTCTTTCCAGGCCCGTGATTCCTTGAAAAATAGGTTTTCTTAGAGCAACCTGAAAAAATCCTTGCATTATGAGTTTGCAGTCCACTTAGTGTAGTTTGTGCCAATAGAATTATTTTTGGACATAATTTTTGTTCCGTATATAATACAATTTTTAAGCTCTTGATCATGAATTGCATTCTGACTTCGGAGCAGTAGTGCTGTATACACTTCACGTCGAGATTAAAAAAATTTAATTTTAGCTCATGTGCAGCCCAGTCATGAAATTTCAGTTTTTCCCAATGGGCAGGTCAGACATGTCAGAATATATAATATATTGACTCTCTGTATTGATCGTAGGAGTTGATAAAGAAGAACCCCGAATCCTTGGTCTTGCCATGGTACCAGGGAAGCATATTGTAACCATTGAAATTGATCAGTTTGAACAAGGACCTGCCAGAATACCATTTACATGATTAAAAGGTACCTTGGTACCTTGGTGATAGATAGACTAATTTACTATCTCGGTAATGGCATTCTAAAGATCTGATATCCACAGTTGGCATTCACCTGGCTAATGTACAAAGCAATAGAAATCTTACCATCTTCCCGAGTGCACTCAAAGCAAAGAAAGTTTTAATCCTTGGCCTTTGTTTACAATGGATACAGCTGAAAAAGCTGAGAAAGTTTTAATTCTTGGCTTTTGTTTACAATGGATACAGCTGAAAAAGCTGAGAACGTTTAATGGACCCTTTTGTTTGAAAGTTAGTGAGAGCAGTTAATGCGATACAAAATACTGGGCAGGGAGAATTATAACAAAGTATAATAAGACTTTAAATAACTAAAATTATTTTCATTGGTAATTGTAAAAAAAGTAGAACAGTCTGAGCTCTTTTCTTTCCTTCAGGACTTTTGCATGCTAAATGTAATGCCCAACCCTGGCCTATTGCTGTTAGCGCTGCCACGTGTCCAGTTTTATTGATGTTGCAAAAATATAAATGACATTAATTTTTATGTTAGCAATGTTGAACTGGAATAATTTTAAAATTGTCCTATGAATGAAAAATAAAACAATTGTCCAGACATTTAGTTTGAAAATGTATTTAAAAAGCTAAAGGATGACTTTAAAGCTTTTCAACACATTCCATGTATGTAGTTGATGACATAATTGAAGAATTAAAATCAGAGTTTTAAAATTAATTTTGAATATTAAAAATGTGTTAAAAATGTTTTTGCCACTTTATCCTGATGATGACTTTAACACAATTTTGATTTTCAAAAACTTTACTACATTGATTTACAAAGACTGTTATTTTTTGTTTGTAAGCCATTTGAAAATCTACCTGAAAAACGTGTAAGTTGATTTAAGGTGTTAGTACACGATACAATACTGTACATTTTGTGCAACTTGTCTTACAATGCCATGGTGAGACTAGTTGCACGAGCCATTGCAGCATGTAACACCCCAAGCATTGCCTAAAATCATTGTGAGATGAGTTGCAAACATCCTTGCCGGAAATAAAAATTACTATTGTGCCACATAACAATGGCTCATACTACTTGTCTTGCAATGGCATTGCAACACAATTTGCATCGAAAATTGCCAATTGTAACAGCATTACCAATGCTAGATGACATGCTATTGGAGTTTAAATTGAATTTGATAGTAAATTTATAATACTAAACATGGCCTGTTTTTAATGTTTTATTTTCTTTATATATATTAACTCCTTATTAGATAGCCAGCATTCAATATTATATTTGGCCACTTTCAAAAATGCCATAATACTCTTTGTTTGCCCTCCAAAATTTTGCATAAGTATTGTTTTTATTTTGATTCTCTTGGACCCATTGTAAGTCCCAAGAGAAACTGGAATTTTAGAGAGCAAACAAAGAGTATTATGGTATTTTTGAAAGTGGCCTATAGAGACCTTTAGATCCAAGTACGAGTACAAGTTTTTAAGTGCGCGTGCACTTTTACCAGCAAGCTCATTGTCGAGAGGACAACTCTTGCTTGAAATCTCATCCTGTCGACGAGTTTACTTGTGTAAGTGCACGCATTCTTGAAATCTCGTACTGGTACTTGTACTCAAATATTGGATAGAGTGCGACAACAACTTAGTTCAGATTAAAAAAGATGCACGATTCAGAAAGATTTGACACAGCTGCCTCCATTCTATATCATCTAAATATAAAAATTACCCAAATATATGTTATCACCTATGGGTTTGGTTTGGTGGATTAGATTCTTTTCTCCCAAAATTCGTCTGCAGCTTTTCTTTTGAATTAAAAGGATGTATTTTGGTCATAGAAAGTGGGGCTTTGTAGGTAACAAACTTGCTCAAATAAATTACCAAAAGATTGATATAAAATGAAAGCATTTTCCATTACAGCCATAAGGATATTTTTGCATTTTATTGCATAGATAACACTCACTTTCTTTCACAGTACAGTTTGAGTGAACTACAACTCATTCTGAAGTATAACTCATTCTGAACCGTGATTAAAACAGTGTGTACTCTTGTAAGTTAACACTCAGGTAATGAAAGCAATTCTTGATAATTTCAAATGTGTGTAGTGGTGAAAGTTTCTTATTTTCCAAAATATTCAGATTATATTCAATTATATTTATTCTACTCATTCAACAACCTAATGGCTGCTAAGTTTTAAAATTTTGCTCCAGAAGTCTTGGTTTTCTTGAAAAAAGTAAAAACATGGTGTTCTTTTCTAGCCTGTAAAACATTGCACACTAACATGATTTCTACACTAAACTCAAAAAACTAATTTCTAGTACCGTTCTAAAACAGCTGAGTTATAACACAGAACAGTGTTTTCTCAATTCAATTAATGCTGCAAGACGTTCAACAACCTCGAAGTTGAAGAAGATTGATCAGTAAATCTTGTCAGATTGCTATAAAAATACAGACTTCTATCACTTTTTCAAAAATACCAGATGTACATTGAATTCATGAATTGTTCTCATGCAAGTATCACACACTGTGCACATCAATAACACAGATCCAGCTCTCTAGAGTTCTGTTGTTAGAGGATGATCAGGGTTTTCCAACTCGGCTGTTAACTTTTGTACGCGATTAGCATTGCAGTCCTTGCAAAGCAAGTGATCGTCAAGGGGATAGCACCCACTACCACCTTTCTCAGATGACAAAGGGGCACCACAGTCCTAAAATAAAGATATTACTTAGGTAAGAAAAAATATGACAAACACAGAAATGCTTTTAGGGCAATCAGTAGGAGACATTTTAAAAAATTCTGTTTTATAACATCTAAAACAATTTATAGAACCTAAAATCAATGTTATAAAAATCTGAATTTTTGACCAGCAACTGTAGCCTTCTGCCAAAAAAAGTACACATATAAAAAATATTGAGATTAGGAAATCTGAAAATTTTATAAATGGGGGCTCCTAATAAGGTCCGAGGGTTGGAAAAAATTGAAATTTTAATATGCAGGGGGGAGGGGGGAGAGGATGCTTATAAATTTGGCACCCAAAAGTAAGTTCTTAAATGACAATTTTATACAAATCGTGTGCTTTTAAAAAACCCATTCTTTGACAAAAACCTGAACATTAATTTTCTAAACATATCAAATTCCCCACTGAGGCATTTGAAATTCTTTGAGTGACATACCGTAAATGGTCTATTTAACAACCACTCTCTATTAAATGCCTCGTATCTAATAGACTCCCAGGTCAAAGTAGGATTTTCAGTTACTAATAGATGCCCCTCTCCACTAAACGCCCCATATTGACATCGATTTGCTGCAATTCTGTTTTTCATGTTAGAAAATTATTTTTAAACATGTTTTGAACTCATAAATATATTAAGCTAAGACATGCCAGTGGGTCTTGCAACACCATTAAATGAATTCTATAACATGGTTACTATTCATTTCTTTTCTTTAAGATCATTAACTTTTTAATATCTCTATCACTGACTTACACCAGTCACTTGCATTTGTGAGTCTGAGTGATGGCCGGGGTACCGGGATCAAAGAACATTGTTGAAATTTGCTTCAATGTGCAAGAAATGCTTTTTCAGCATGCCTAATTAATATTTTTGAAAATTCTCTGGGGGAGCATGTTTCCCCTCTCATGCCTCTGGTGACCTGCAATGGGCCCATCCAAACTAAACACTTTTATTAGTTTTACAATTGTTTCATATTAGTTATAAAATTTATGTTTTTAAAACAGAAATGCTGAGACAAATTTCCTCACCTCACATGTGTAGCACCTTACATGGAAGTCCTTGTTCATTGACACAATACGAATTGTTTCTTCCTGTCCCTGCAATATTAAAGTTTTTAATAGTATAACCAAGCTGGTACAATCATGAGGTTGGCATTACTGTAACAGATAATTACGTGACAAACTGACTACACTTTCCATCTTTATGTACTTGCCGACTACAAGGTGGGTGAAGTTGATGTTGCTGTGAAAGCCTCCATTCTCAACCATAAGACCAAGGGATGGATAAGAGTAATTATTGCAATAAACAGAATCAAGTAATTTTTGATAAAGTAGATTCATTGCTAAAAAAAGTAATTAAGAAGCTAGACATACAATGTGACGCTAATGTTTACACTATGTTTAAAACACAGTACAATAAAAAGCACAGTTTTTCATCAAAAATAGGCGTTGATAATAAGCTCCTACTTGGTCTTAACTGCACTTTATGGGAGCATTGAGCAAAACTTGAAGGTAACGTTTTTTGCTAGATTGAAAGTTAAGCTTTTTCTTACCAATATACTGTACATAATAAATATTAAGTAACATTTTGAATCGTGCATACATTGGGAAAAGGAAAGACTACATAAATTTATATACTTTGAGTTTTCATTGCTTTAAGCGGGAACTCAAAGAACATTTTCTTGATAAATACATCAATACTAATATTTGAGGTCGCCTATGATTTTGTTAATCATATAAATTAAATTTTTTTTTTTACATGGATTTTTTCCCTTTGTTTTTATCGTTGATCAACTTTGCTGATACATAATTATTTAATAAAGTAGATTGGGCACCCGACTAGATTAGCTTCTTTGTAGTTATTTTGGGTGTCCAACCACTATAATTCTATTTACTTTAACATTGAATTAATTTGTACTGTTCTGTGAAGATTGTGGAAATAATATTAAACAATTTGTTGTTGTTGTTGTTGTTGGAATTACATGGGTGTAGTTTTACATTTAAACCAGATTTTGTACAAGTTTTAAATGGCATAATATAGTAACAAATAGAAATGATACAACAAAAAAATAATGTCAACTGTTACATTACCACACACTGTTGCCCTTTAGAAAGAGGTTTTCCACAGCTGTTGGTCATTTCTTGGGTGGTGTAAGAGTTATTAGCACATACAATTAGTTTTATCCATTAGCAAATTAATGCTAAAATGTAGGTGAAAGCTGAATGTATATAATAACTTTATATTTGAGAAGGCCTGTCACTGATCTATGTGAAAAATAACTACCTACCAGGGTGCATACAGTTATGGAGGCAAAAATTCATAAAATTTATTCCTGGCTCATCATTTTAATAGGTCAGGGGTTGGTCTTTAACCTGAAAGTATGGTTAACTTTAACCTTGAATTGAACCAAAATTCCATAATTTCTGATCCTCTGTGCTCCAGTTAGAGCTATGGGCTGCTTTATTAGCATGGTAAAATACTTTTTATCATATACATATTGAGATTTACTCACTAAATTTCCATATAGTAAATTTTCGTTTGTTCGTTGCTTTTAGCCAACCACAATCTGCATATTATCATTTCATGTGTGAGAAAAACGATAAGTCCAATCAGGAGCTGTGTATCGCTTTTTTCATGTGTGAGAAAAATGATACAGTACGTCCAATCAGAAGTGACAGCATTAATTTGAAAACTTTTGCCGTTGCAAAACAAAGACTTAAGCATGTCAGTCGTTCATTCATGAATGAAAAGTGCTGCATAGTTTGTGAAAGTTGCTCAAGATTGTAATCTAAGATTTAATGGGGGAAAACTGAAACAAAAATACCTAAAACAAAACATTATTGGCCTTGGAATCATTCAACGAGTTTCTAGGAAGCGAGAAGAAAGGGATACATGTCAACAGATTTTCTTCCGAAAAGCTACAACTGCTGATTTTCAGTCAGAAGCAAATTAAAAGATGAACAAGGTGCAATGGCAAACAGTACAGAAGCTAGATGGTAAGTGAGCTTTAAAACTTTTCTTTGCAAATTAAATTTTCAAAACTTTGTTTTAGTCACTGTATATTTCCAATGAAAGTTTTAGCTTTTAATTTTCAGATTAAATAACGAAATTGTTAAGGAACATGCTTGTTTTTATAGTGTTATAAACACAGACACTGAAAAACTATCAACATGATTAAAACCTTTCTTTGGCTTAAGTGAAAAAGGAAATCTCAAAATGTATTAGGCTTGATTTCTGCCATCTCATGGGGCCGGTCTCTAATCCTCCCCAAAGAGAGGGCTGGTCGCATGACCTGTTCACCTTGTCCGTGACGTAATTGAAAAAATGATAATTTATGCACTTCTTTTCTCAGAAAACAGTCTACTGTCAAGGCAGTTCATCTCGTTCGAGGAAGAAAAGCAGACAAAATCTACAAGAACGTGAACTGTTGCATATTCTGATTAAAAGAGTTCAGAAGTTAAATATAATTTTAAAATCAAGCCATGCTACATTCAAGTGCAGCCTTGTTCATAAAACTATTTGACCATTTTAGAGAGTATATCGAGTATTTTTTTGGCAATATTAGTAAATAATTGTTTCCGTGGGAATTTAAAAAGTGAAAATCAATGGTCTTGCACTTTCAAAAGACGTACTTATTTATTGATAAAAAAACAAAAAACACAGATTTTGCTGCAACAGCCAATGTAATAAAACTGAATTAATTTCCTAAATGTATACTCGAATGAAAATTTGACACTGATGTTTATTCAACCTAGAACTGGAAAATTGCAGAAGTTGAATCGAATCCGATAACAATTATCAGTGAGATCAATCTGGAGCCAAATTCACAGCAACGAAACACAGATTCATTTCTGAAAATCTTCAAAATAAAAAAAAATACAAAAATTATTATTAATAATATATATCAAGTGGCTGGTTTTAGTTGTCCAAAGGATGCCTACAATGTTATCCTTGTTAGTCTTACTGTGTCGAAGACAATCAATTGGTGCGGACTGAAAAATCAATGACTTTCCAGATCCTATTGGTTGAATAACGAACACATCTTGTCCTTTAACTACGCTTTTCAGTGCCTCTCCCTGAGAATCTTTTAAGTTTTGAAGTTTAAAGGACTCCAAAACTCGCTCGAAAGCCAGATCCATCTTCTGGACATTGTCCATCATTTTGACACTTCTGTTTTGATGTGTTAATTTATGCCAGACAAAAATCTGCAGACGGTAACATGATTGGCAGAAACCAACAAAGGAAATCGCACACATCCAGCCAGTCTTTCGGGGTGATGAGTAGCAGGCTCATTTTCCCAAACAGCTGCTGGTAATCAAGCCTAGAAATGTATATGATAAACAGAAAACATCATGGAAGGTGCTTTGTACAGTTTTTATTCACTTGTCATTTTATATCATAAAACTCACTCGTTTGCTGCACTTACTCGTTCATTTTATGATACTTCATGACTTGTGAATAAAATCCGTACGCGTGCACTTTCCATGAAGTATTCACTATTTACTTTGCTAGAACACTGTTTTGAAAAGAAAACAGCTTTACAGCATCAACAAAACAAATAGAAATAGATATTGAAAAATATATTCTAATGCTAACATCGTGTTAATGCATCTGGGTATGTGGCTCGAGGGGGTGGGTACTCCCAAAAAATTTGGAAAGGGGTGTGTGGCCCGCTTCCAAAAACCCTTATCCTATTTATGACCAAAATATGCAAATTTCCCTACCCTATTTATGACCAAGATATGCAATTTTCCCTACCCTATTTATGACCTGACCAAAAGTAGAAAGAAGCAGCTTCTTCTAAAAAAATGAATTCAAGACTAGAGTGCAAAAATCGATACCCTATTTATTACCAAAATTGAGGTAAATGGAGATTTTAAACATAAGAGTCTCATATCTCTAGCACACATGAAATATTTTGTTTGTAAATGAATATAATTAAAAGTACTATGATTCAAAATCAATGTAAAAATACTTTTTATTCACATATATAGGTACAAGAAACAGATTAAAACACTTGTTCAGTAAAGATAAAAGTATATAATATTTAATTTATATTATAATAACAAGCCAGTCAATAAAAAGTTTGCCATGCATATGTAATGCTACTTCTCTTACACCATATATGAAATAACCAACAAACTGGTACTTACCACATACTGTGGGCTTACCTCCTCCGGCAAGATCAATTGATGGCAAGATGCACATCTTGGAGAGTACTTCCTAAATGGTAAGCAAAACATTTCCCCTCTGGTCAGGGTAAACGTCTAGGATTTTTCCAGGTAATTTATTTATCTAACCAATAATGATTTTGAAATAGAATTACATAAAAATATATATGAAATTAACCAATATTTCGGTGTCATACTGACGCTATTCAAGGTATTGAGATAAATTATTCAGGTTTGTAAACTTAACCTAAGATAAATATTTGAATAACAATAGAGGAAGCGTGCTGAAGAAATGCAAAAACAAGTTCGATTGCTTATTGTATGAAATGCTGTTTATTAACGACCTTAAACCATCACTGAACATTCAATCAGACTCAATTCGCGCAAAAGTTTTCTTCTAATTAGAGCTCTGCCTCTATTATTATTCAAATAGTAATCTTAGCTTAAGTTTACAAACCTGAATAATTTATCTCAATACCTTGAGAATGGCATCAGTATGACACCAAAATGTTGGTTAATTTCATTTATATTTTTATGTAATTTTTTATCAATATATTTTAATCTTTAATTATCTTTAAATATTAACGAAAGTTAATATTAAAATCAAGCTGGTTAAAAGTTATTGAGTGGACATAAAAATTGCAAGAAATGTATTATAAATATACCTACTTAACTAAATCAACTCACATTGTATTGTTGGTTATAATCACTGCCAACCATCTGTAAAATTATTGCTTATTTAGAAAATATTTTTAAAAGTCCCTGCATAATTTTACCAAGAACATATTATTATTTAATATTAAATTAACAATCTTTTTAGAAAGCATTAAATGTTTTACACTTTCTTGTACCTGTAGTAATCTTCAAGACAATGGATCTTGTTAAAATTGTCAAGTGTGAATGGAACACCATCAAGATTCTTGTTACAAACTTCACAGTTAAAACATTCAGGATGAAAGCATTTTCCCGTTGCTCTCAAGATCTGTCATAGTAATTATAAGTAATTTTATTAGTCTTAATTTGTAATTATAGTATTTCAAAACAATCAATTAAAACTTGATTTTAATATAAACAGCAATGACAATGTTAAATATTTTTCTCACTTACCCTGTCAGTGATATGTCTAATACAAACTGAGCAGGTTTCCAAGGTATCCTGATAGAATGAATAACTTGTGTCAATGCTACTATTTTAAAAAACTATAAAATCATAAAATCATTCTCTGCATGGCTAAAAGTTTTTAAAACACAAGCTTTCAGCTTTCAGCTGTCAGACTACAACCTTTGATGAGTAGAAAATATTCCTACAAGGACTACATGACTGTATAAAAAGTTAAAAGGTGTGAAATAAGAATTTAATAACTAAGAATTAAGAATTTAAAATATCAAATGAGTCAGAATACATTAAAATATTAAAACAGAAGCGCAAACATTAACAAAAGGCTAAATTTCTACATAATTATACATGTAGTCCTTATAGGCATATTTTTTACTAGCTTGTCAAAGGTTGTAGTCTGACAGCTAATAGCAGAAGCTTGTGTTTTAAAAATTCTCAGCCAGAGAACAATTTCATTAGTGATTTTATAGTTTTATGCCTGGCTGCAACACTTCGATTTTTAAAGGCTACTATTAAACTTTAAATGATAAATTGCTTTAGTACCCCCTCTGCTAATTTTTATCAACATATTATAATTATATAGAAACACATCATTTGATATCAAAACTAAAACGTAAAAAATAATACAATGTATAAAAGATAAAACTAATTATGACTGTCTGATAAGATGAGTTTTAAACTTACCTAATGGTAAGCTTGAAGCATTTTATCTAAACCGAAAGTGTTTTATTCAGTAGCTTAAGAAATCAATAAAGTTTAGAATGCTACAAATTAACATATTACTTTATATTATGCATACTTCAGACGTTAAATTGTGAAATTGCCTGAAACCTGAACTGCATAAACTTAGGAAAAAACCTTTCAAAAATAAAATTCATCAATTTTTACTTGCGGTACTTAGTAATGAGGATGATTATG